>JASNJN010000388.1:0-16728 GCA_030180075.1 Mikrocytos mackini | reverse complement strand
ATACATGGGCTAAATCAACTAAACTCCATTTATCTTAAATTTAACTTTTATTTTCACCAAAAGTGAAATCATTGATAACTTTTACCACAGAAGCGAAATCATAAAATGAAACAACGTGTGATTTTGTATTCATATCTTACAAATTATTACAAGACAGCTTTGCTCAACAATTCTTACAAGTACTCTAAAAAATTGAAAGCCCTCATTCCAGACACATTAAACTTCAACCGACCATACTTATACATTTCTGACGAAAATTACAAACCTATCTCGTTAAATAATTTTATTACAGACTATTTAGAAGCGTTAGATATCCCCGAAAAGATAACTTATATTACAAACACCCCAAGTTTCCAAACAATACTTAAACGATACGAAACAAACCCAACATTTAAAAGCAGAACAATAGAAAGCAAAAGGAAAACACTTGTTAAATGGGTGTCTAAACATAATCTATTGTTTAAGCTGATAAGTATTACACCATTTAGTTATCTATGCCACTTGAGCAATCGTTCAGTATTTAACCTAAAGCCTGACATTTTGTCTGACATTCTTAATGAGTGTATAGACACCTCAGCCAGCCAAAACGAAGTGTTTTTATATGGGAATGGAGTGAATAAAGCCAAACTATATTTATCAGAGACATTCTTATTCTGTAATAAAGAAAACGTACTCATCAGGAATATTCGAATATATAATTCTGATATCAGCAAAAAAGAAAAGAAAGATAGTTGCTACATTCATGACCTATATAATGATAAAAACTACAAGGAACTCGATTTCCCTGGATTTAAAAGTGCAGAAATGTTAACTGGTGCGATCGGTAATTGTTCTAGCTTTATTATGTTCACGTTCGGAGATCAGAATGATATGGATCTGTTAAAATGTTTGGTACATAGTGAAGATAACCTTGTTAGGCATAATATTCTTGTTATAATTCAGAATATGTTTTTAATTAAGGAATTGTATGGAATAGTAGATGGAACGAATTATACCATATCACATACCAATACAAGAAATTATAAAGTTAGCAACGATGTATTTAGTACTACATTTGCGAACAACCCAAACGATTGTATTCTCCTTACCATCAAAATGAACAACTAATTAAATGTGTATTTAATTTATAATATTTAATTGTTCTGTAAAATATCTTGAGGGGGTTGTTGTTTTATAGTAAAGTTATTGTTTTCAATTCCACTTCCATCTTTTGCGCCAGTGTCTTCGAGTTCTAAATTATTCTCATTTGCCAAGTGCAGTAAACAAACGAAGCAATAAGCGGGTGTTATATCATCTTTGAACTTGTTGTCAACAGTCCCTTTTACACTGTGTATTAGATCTTCAAATTGTGTTTCTTTTTCATTTGTGCTGATGCTTCTCCATATTTTTCGTTTCAAAGACCCAACATCCAAATGTTTTGGGACGATATCAAAATCGATATTAATCCCCTCTCTTTCTCGGTTGGAATCATAAACGGTAACATCTGGACAAAAAGACTGGTCGTTCTTGTTGTTATAGTCATAGATTGAGTTGTTATCATTTACATTGGAGAAGTTCTGCATCATACTTTGGCCTAGTGTTTCAGCTGGGTCACCAACAGGGACGGGCTTGGTAGATATTTCCATGGTGAATAGAGACTGTAAATTTGACGGCTTCAGATGTAAGTCTTCTGGGAGTTCATAAATTCCGAAATTGTCTTGTTTGTATTTTATTGAAGGAACTTTTTTACCAAGACTATCCATCAATGTTTTTTCAACGTCCTTGATTTCAACACTAAAGTCTATCAAGTCCTTGTTCTTTTTACTTGTCCTTTCTTTGCCGATAGCGATCGTCTGGCTTTTTGCCTGTGTTATATTTGTTATTGATTTTAGGGAAAGTTTACTTTTATATTTCCAGTGTTCAGTGCCCGCCCAATCATTCTTACCCTGAACCTCAGTGTCATCAATATTGAGAGTTACTCTTTGAAGGGTCATTTGCAGCCCTGTTTCGTTGTTATTGACGTTTATTTCTTTGTTGGCCATCTCTACGTTGTCATAGTTTATTGAGGTCTGTGAACTATCAAATTGTTCGTCATTTTCCAAATCGTGGTCGTTGTTTCCAAACTCAGCATTCTCCAGATCGCGAGTTATATCTTCATTCATTATTGTGGTGTTGTTTAGATTCTTGTCGATTAAGTCTGCTGCCAGTTCTTCTATTCTAGTATCTGTTTCCATTTTCAATTGCTCTATCTGTCTCCCTTTAACAACTGTAGCCAAACCTTTGTTCTTGTAGTCGAGTTCGAGGCTTGCTCCCTTACCAACATTAAAATCCTTTTGGTATAGCATTAAGGAGGCATAGGTCTCTTCGTCAAACCCGCGTCCGAATGCATTGAATATTTCAGCCGGATCATCGGTAGCTAATGTGTCAATAGCATTCAAGTCTAACTGAGCTTCTGTTAATATGTTTTTAGTAGTTCGTTTCTTTTTCCTTGTTTTAGAAGGTTCGTCATTGTTATCGTCACATGTGTTGGAATCACTTATGTCTTCCGTTCGTCGCTGAGCCAATGACGAAAGAACTCGAAACGTCTCTTCATGTACCGAATCTATACGTGAACTGTAGATTTGTATCCCGGCGTCAATTGTTGCAGACGCTTTGAGAAAGTCCGTGCTTTTATTTTCGTTTTCTATTAAGCTGTTCATATGGTCGATTAGATTAAGGTTCCAAGTATTGTTTTGGTTTATTCTCCCTTGAGCCGATAATTTTGTGCAGTTTGTGTATAGCTCTGAAAGGGCCTTGTTACTTAACGTGATGTTTTCATTTTTGGAAAGTAAGGGCGACGCTATGTTTCGGTCTACTTCAGGCAAGATTTCAAGTCCGTTTGAGGGCTGTACTTCTTGTGAATCATTGAAACCACCGTCGCTATCTTCAGTTGCGCTAGTATTGATGAAACTGGCATCCATATCCATTGCGCGTTTCTCGGAAAGTTTTGGTTTCATTTTTGTGATTTTGAAATCAAAAGTTACTTTTGGAAAGTTTCAAATTCATGCCAAACCTGAGAAACAAGAAGATATTGATTGTGGGTGTTGGTGGAATAGGATGCGAGGCAGTTATCTCACTCCTACAGGAAGGCTTCGGCAATTTGAAGATAATTGATTTAGATCACATTGAAAGATCAAATCTCAACAGACAGTTCCTTTTTAAAAAAGAAGACATAAACCAGAAAAAGGCAGAAATAGCAGCGAAGAATTTAAAGCTTTTATTCCCATCCGCCAAAATCACTGCATATACATCATCAATTATTGACACTTCTTCATTCCCATTGTCTTTTTTCAAAGGTGTAGATCTAATCATTTCTGCACTTGATAATATAGAGGCGCGTAAACACTTAAACATGGTATGCCAGATAATAAGGAAGCCATTTATTGATTCCGGGTCACAGGGGTTCCGAGGACAGGTTATTCCAATTATACCGACTGTAACGCCTTGCTACGAATGCTTTACCAATCAAGAAAACGAAGACATTGAATCTGATGGAAATTCACTCGAATTCTCAGAGTCGGAAAATGAAGAAGATGAATTTGTAGACATAACAAACAACAACACGAGCGATTTATCCAGTAAACTTTTAAATAATAACGAAGTCATTGCGATATGTTCCATAAGATCAATCCCGTCAGAGCCTGTACATTGTGCGATCTGGGCTAAGGAACTGGTTGTAAAAGAACTTAACGACTTTGTGAAAGACAGTAAAAGTAAAATAAAACCTAAAGAAGTGGCGGAAGCCATGGTAGAAGAGAAAATAATAAAAACTAACTTAAATCTTTTAGAAGAAGGGGTGGAATTGAATGAAAGTTCTATCAAACAAATCAATCAAATGAAAGTGGAACTTATTGAACATTTGGCGAAGTACATATTGCAAGTCAGAGAGGACAATGAAGATATCGTTGAAATAGAATATGATAAAGAAAACAACGAAATAGTTCACCTCATAACTGTTGCTTCAAATATAAAAGCTGTAGTTTTTAAACTACAGACACTGGACTCGTTTACAATAAAGGGGCTTTTGTCTGAAATAAGAGAAGCATTTATATCTACAAATGCCACAATTGGGTGTATTATTGGATTGATGGCAAAAGATATATTATCAAAAAACAAAGACATGAGTAGACATAATTATTGGATCAATCAGGATATCGACACTGTTATTAACAGAACCAAGACAATAAGCCCCGATGATAAATGCAAGGTTTGTAACAGGAAGGTTCTTAAGATAAGGAAAAATCTATTGGAAAATGATGCCTCTTGGTTTTTTGACACGTGGCTCAAGAAACAAACAGACAAGAATACCAACAAAACTAAAAAGGCTAAACTGGTTAAAAGAACTGTGGATAATGAACCTGATGTTATTGAAGGAGAATACATAATAAGTTACTGTAATACTGATACTATACAAATGGAAGAAGATTTGAAAGAGGAAGAAGCAAGTATGATAAGTTTACTCAGACTGGGAGGGCGTGGTGAATTCTTTTATTTGGACCATGATGAAAATAGCAAGATGTTTTTCACTGTAATAATTCTCTGATAAAAAATTCCTTAATTTCACCCAATATAAATCTAAATATCGCAAGTATTATTTAAGTTGCCTTTTAATTGACATCCTATTGTAGATTTGAATAATTTAATTAGAATATTTAAACATTCCTACTTTAATTATTTATGAGTTAGTTCGTTTACTCAGGTCCTTTGGTTTGTGCTTTTGGGTATAATCGAATGCACTCGTCGACTCTTAATATCGTCAATGCCGTCTCAGTAGCTAGTTCCAGTTGTTTCATCTTACTTGCTAAAGGTTCTACTACTCCTATGTTCAATATGTTCTCTTCGATCATTTTGTTTTTATTGGAACCAACCCCCATATACTGTGTGCATTTGTCGAAGTTTTCCTTTATACTTACCCTTTCCATAAACGCTTCATAATTCTTCTTCATCTCGCCTATAACAATTGCTACATTCAGACCGGCATTTATAGCTAGGGTTTCGGGCACGACCATTAAAGCTTCACCGAACTTTTTGATTGGAATTCTGATGCGGGATGAAAATGTGTTAGACAATGAGTTTAAAAATGCGGAAACGGCACACTCTGTACTTCCTCCACCCGCAACTACTTTGGCGTCCTCCTTATCTCCCTTGCCTATAAACATCTTTTCCTTCAACAGCTTTTTAGCTACGCAAAGAGCGTCATGGACAGATCTTTCCATTTCGCACAAAACATACTGGTTAGGTCCCTTTAAAAGAATAGATTTTGCACTGTCTTTTCTATCTCTAACCAGCAAAACACTCCCTTCGTCTACGTTCATTTTCTCTACTTGTATCTCCTTAAAGTTTAAAAGAGATACATTTTTGGTCTCCGGTTTTATTTTCTCAGTGAAGTCTGTTTCGAGAATGCTGTCCGGGCTGCTGAATATTCTGCATCCCATCATTTTACTCATTTTATGCAAATCAGAGTACTCTGTTCTCTTCACCCCAAACATATCTAACCTGGCTAACAGGCTTTCCGCCTCTTTGCTGAAGGATCCGTTTGTAACGATTCCAACAATACCGATCTCATTCAGCTTTTTTATTATTTTCAAGGGTAGTCCTATTTCCTGTTGCTTCACCAAGTTTATTGTGCTTGGATCATCCAGATTCACTTTGACCCCCAGTTCTAGTCTCCGCGGGGTGAAGTTAAAAGAACAGAGTATAACGCTGCCTTTTATTGTTGTACCGAATTCCCCAGCACTAACTTTAGGATTATTCTTAGAGACATTAAATAACTTTTCATTTAACGGAACAGAAGACAGGGCAAACCCATCAAGTAGTTGGGATTCTTCGACGGACCCACCTGCTCTCATGAACACCTGAATATCATCAATCCCAACATTCACAGAGGAGTACGCGGCTTCGGCTACTATTGATGAGAAGTGCTCTGTGTAGTTGGATATGGACTTCGAGTTTAAAGATGTCACGATGGAATCAATAATCATATTCCGCTTTTTGTTGTTTTGGTTGGTAATCTTTTCATAACTTTCTTGTGTTAATGATAAAAAGTTTTTCATAAATTGTGCGGCTTCTTTATTAGCTTTTATAAATCCAGCCGTTACCACGGATGGGTGTATTCCATTGTTAATCATTTCTACGCCGCATTTGATTAATTCGGCAGAGATAATAGCCACGGATGTTGTCCCGTCTCCCGCAGCATCGTCTTGAGATCGAGACATCTGGGAGAGGAGTCTCGCAATGGGGTCGGCGATGTCGATTAGTTTGAGTATTGTAGCACCGTCGTTTGTAACTGTTATTTCTCCAACTTCATTTACGAGCATTTTGTCGATCCCTTTAGGACCAAGGCTTGATTTTAGAAGATTGGAAACCGATTGGGTTGCAAATGTACTCTGGAATCTGGTTTGTGTGGGAGTAATTCTACTTCCCCCAAATATAGTGTTTGTTTGTTGTTCGGCTTGTAATTGAGGATGAGGAGTTGTCATTCAAAAAATTTTGAAAATCAGATTTTGATCGTATTGTATTTTAAACAACTTTCTGTTTGCTTACAAGGCCTTATTTTATGTTTATAACGCATTGTTGAATTTTTCTCATGTTTTCACGTTGTTTTAAACTAAGTTTTGTAAATAATTTTGTTCGAAGAGGGGACCCTTGCGGCTAGATATTGCAAAATTGATTTGATATCTCGGAATGTATAATCGATATGATATATCGATCTTTAAGCGTTTAGCATGCTTTTTCCATTTTTCCTGTCATTTTCATTAAAATATCATTCATATTTGGGTAATGTCTAAAAACACCGTATTTTTACTTTTTTATCTGGGCTCATTTTTTTTATTATTTTTTAATCTTTGTTTGTTTTAGCTAATTTAGAAGAAACGTAAGAGCTTAGATTTGACATTCGTTCCCATTTGTTATTTTCAACACATTTTTTCGAAAGTTAAATTTTATTTTCGGTGATTTGGTACTGTGTATTGTACACATGTTTATATTTAGATTCAACAAGTTACATGACTTCTATAAGACCATTTTTATATTGTAAACACAATATAACACGATCTAAACATGTTGCAATAAAATATAAAATTTAAATCTTTCTCAGAATGAATGACTACGATTCCCGTGATCTAAAGAAACCCTTCTCTTGCTATGAGGAACTTAAAACGGCCATACAGAAATATGAAGCGGACACAGGCCTCAAACTCCGTACTGCTCATTCTGAAACCATGGGTGCCTACATAAAGCGTCTGAAGAAAACTAACAAAAACTCTGTTAAAGAACGTGTTCATTCAGCACTAAGGTACCAGTTTATCGAACTGGAATGCCAGTTTTCACCAAATTGTAATTTCAAACTGAAGTACAGCGTGGTAAATAACAAACTTACTTTAACTAAACTCGTGCAACACACAGAACACCCACAAATGGTGTTAGGAAATATAACTATACCCGAGTCAATGAACTCACAAATTAAATTTGGAATAAAGAGCGAGGCTAAAACGGGGTTGCTTGCTAAATCTTTAAACGAAGATTTAAACTCAACCCATACTTTTGATGCGAAATTTATTAATAATAGATTCGCACAAAAACTAAAAAATGAGAAACAAAAAGATATTAAAGACGAGATTAAAATTTTAAAAAGTCGCAAAGAACTTTTAGAACTGCCCTTGGATAGTGGGAAGGAAATTACTTACTGTCAGAGCAAAAATATGTCTAGTCTTTTCAATATGTTTTCCGAGATGGTCTTTATCGACTCCACACATAAGCTACTGAAATCAAACCAAACGGTCATGTATTGGTTCTGTGTTAATGGAGAAGGACGCACAGAACCACTATTATATGCCATTTTGCCGGACGAAAAGAGTGCTACTATCGATGTGTTATTTACACACATCAAATCCGTAAACGAAACTTCCCATATAGAAGTCTTTATGACGGACAAAGATTTCGTATTCCGTGACCAGTTAGTCAAGCATTTTCCTGGTAGAGAGTTAATGTTATGTCTTTTTCATGTGACAAGAGTGTTGTATGGAAGACTCTTTGATGATATCCGGAAATTGAACAAGGAAGATCAAATATACTTTTTAAAAACCTTAAAAAATACTATATATGCAAAAACAAGTAATGACTACTACAATAACTTGAGAAAGTTACCAGAATCTTACTTAAAGTATTACAGAAAGAATTGGAACAAAATAAAGAAACAGTTCATTACAATTTTTCGCCCAAAAAATTTTAACTTGGAGAAAAGGACAAACAACGTTTGTGAAGGGTACTTCTCCAAACTCAAACGTACAATCAGTAAAAGGAACCACAAACATCATTTTATTATTAAATGTTTCGATTACATTGACAGAGTAAAAAATCAAGTTGGAGCAAGAACTATACGAAAATACCTTAAGTTTACTAACAATATTTATAAGACAGAAGAAGAATTCACCAAAAGATTCGGAAGTTTATTATTACTTTGCACAAATTTCGCTATAAAAGAACTTTGTAGAACGGCTAAGAAAATTGAAAACGACACCGCTATTTGTAGCAATATAAGTTGTATTTATTGTGACTATCAAGTACATTATGGTTTGCCTTGTGTTCACCAACTAAAATCAGTTATGACGAGTACAAATGACGAGCTTCTCGCTGGTTTTATTAAGAAACGCTGGACAAAATACATGTTCATTTCTTATTCTTACGACGATTCACAGGAGAGTAAAGATAGGATTACAAATTACATTCAGACGATATCAAACAGTTTTAACAGTGTAGAGAACAATATAGACCACGGGACAAGCGTTACAAATAAATTATCAGATTCCGAAAGACCGGAGTTCATTTTATCTGACAAAGAAGGTGATTTAGAGAGATTTCCAAACAATTTAGCAGTAAACGAATTTGATGTTAGAAGGGAGATAGAAGAAATGATAATTAACCCGGATTACTTTGAAAAGGCATATTCAGACAGTGAATTACAGGACAACTATGTCCAGGATTACAATGATTCTTTTATAGAAAGCGAATACAATGTTGAAAATGAAAGTAACAATGTTAGTCGTGAATCCTTGATTATAATATCCGATAATGAGCGTAGTGTCGAGAAGGAGTACGTAGAAGATCTGAATTTAAAGTTCATAAACAACACACTTGAGAAACACAATCAGGATTACGAGAATAATGTGATTAGAGGAAATTTCAAGGTTATAAAGAAAAAACTCATCTTTTTATTGGAAGATTTCGAAAAAAGACCCGATAGGAACATAATAAACGAGATGGAATCATTTATTAATGTGTTAGAGATCTGGGGAAATGAGAATTAGCCTTCTAAATAGGATTATAATGATTTTTTGTTCATTATTGATTTATCATACGGTATACATGCAAACTATTTATGTTATAAAATTAAAGTAATATATAATTATGTTAATACGATATCTGGTTTTATAGGGCAATTCTGTCATTGTTACAATCATTTTGACAATTTAAATAATAAATTTAAAAATTCTTATCGTTGGCGTCCAGACTGACACAGAAAGCAATAATTGAAAAGAATGCAGTAACACTCACTTTATACACCATTATAGCACACCCCTAAATCAATATCCGAATAGCCGCAATTCCACAATCAAAAAGACGAACATCATAAACATTTCGAACAACACAACTATATGGTGGAATATGATACATAAGAGATACGTCTGGGCAGTACAAACAGGCATACAGCTTAACTATGTTCGAATCTTACTCGTAATAGATCTAGATTCACTAAACCGGGTTTGTACGAATAACTCATAATAGATAAATAGATGATATACTAAAGAAAGCTCTGAAAAGATATAATAAAGGATAAGGCGCTGTTATAATCAGATTCTCTAAGAAAAGTGATTCAATAGGCATAAAAGATATATCTATTAACATTCATTCCTTCGAACTCACTTTAAAAGTCACATGACTTGAAACGAAACAAAAATTAGTCTTGGAAATAATCAAGAAAGCTGCTTATAAGTAATCTATGGTTTAATTTGATTAAATATGTAATGCTTAATGTACCCAGATAGTATATCTGTCATTTATTAGTGTTGGAATGGCTTCTGATTTATGAAGTTTTATTATAGATTAAATTTATATAAATACAGAACGTATAAGGTTATTTCGAGCTATAGAGTATATAACCCAATTACATTTGTAGATTCTCATCAAATAATAACAATATATATCGAGTCCTTTGTGAAATATCTAGCAAATGTTCCTATTTTGAAAAATGATTTTTTTAAAGACTTTAAAATGTTAAAAACTAATTCGTATATGACAATTGATAATACAAATGTTAATAAACAGATTTCAAAATAAAAATCCACCTTTTATTGGGAAAGTTATTTGCATATTAATTTTTAAAAACTTTGTTTTACAAATATATTATTTAAATGAGCATACATATAAGATCTGGAATCTGCTTTTATGATTTCAGATTGTAAATTAACATATAAACACATGTTAAAACGGTTCTCGACATGAATTATATTTTTGTTCGAGGGCCAATTGAAATCTTTTGAAAATAATGATGTATAGTCGATATAAATGTTAATTTACAATCTGAAATCATAAAAGCAGATTCCAGATCTTATATGTATGCTCATTTAAATGATATATTTGTAAAACAAAGTTTTTAAAAATTAATATGCAAATAACTTTCCCAATAAAAGGTGGATTTTTATTTTGAAATCTGTTTATTAACATTTGTATTATCAATTGTCATATACGAATTAGTTTTTAACATTTTAAAGTCTTTAAAAAAATCATTTTTCAAAATAGGAACATTTGCTAGATATTTCACAAAGGACTCGATATATATTGTTATTATTTGATGAGAATCTACAAATGTAATTGGGTTATATACTCTATAGCTCGAAATAACCTTATACGTTCTGTATTTATATAAATTTAATCTATAATAAAACTTCATAAATCAGAAGCCATTCCAACACTAATAAATGACAGATATACTATCTGGGTACATTAAGCATTACATATTTAATCAAATTAAACCATAGATTACTTATAAGCAGCTTTCTTGATTATAATAGTAATTATCAGCATAGATTTTGAATCTCCAGTCTTCTTAGCTTCCATTACACATTCGTCTTTATAATCTTCTTTTGGGATTGCTTTGGTATAATTTCATTCATATGGTGTAGCCTAGGTAAGGAAGGATGTGAAGTATATTGTTATAATCTTTTTCCAATGTTGTAATCGATTGTCAATCAACCTGTGTTTAATTCTTCGGAAGTTGTATGCCATCTGGTGTATTTAAAGATTCTACGAACACGCTGTTTGTTAAGATTTTGAGTTTTAAATGGGTATATGGTTTTCCAGCTTACTACGCGTCCCATTCAAGTTCTATTAATCCTAGAGATGGGAGATAAGGGAATTTGTGTGTTTACTGTTCTACATTGTTTAACATTTGTTGTGAGCTTCATTAAATTAGATTTTCTCAAAAAGTGTAAGAAGTATTGAAAATAAGTATTAGATATAAACATCACTCTAACCGAGTTATAAAAACATTTCAAATTCTAATTAGTAGTTATAGTGAATATAAACATATGTACAATACACAGTACCAAATCACCGAAAATAAAATTTTAGGAACATAGTAATCTGCAAAAAAAAACTCTTTCATTTCGACACCAATATTGTTTTTATTCAAGTATATTGTTTTAGCCATATAGGGTATAGTTGTAATAGAATTTAGGCATGTCTGGGTATATGTATATTTTTTGTCATTTCAATTTTAAAATTTGGGGAAAAACTACAACATTCAATAACGTCAACCACAAGCAATGGACAATCACATAAAAAATTCTACTATAGGGTCAAAACACCCTGCATTCACAGATAACTTCACAGATGAACAGAAGGAAGGACAGCGTTGTTCCACAGCAGAGACAAAGACTTTTAAAAAATCCGGGAAAACGTTATTTAACAGCAATGAAATAGATTTGGGGGGTAAAACACCCAATGAATACATCGATTTATCCGAACAAGCTGAACAAGCTAAATATACTACAAATACTTCGGAAATTTCAACCAAACATAATGTAAAGGTGGAAAATCCTGTTTTGAGTCGATTTAAGGGTGTTTCGACTGAAAAGAAGCAAATTTCCCCCATGAATCAGGATGATACCAATGAATCATTCTTTTTTGTTTCTAATTCCACGAGGTATTATATTAAGAGTAATTTCTATTCGGAGGGTTGTTTTAGAGCACATAGTAACGTTGCTCTTTGTGAAAGTGAACTAAAAAGGACTAATATGAAGAGAGTCACAAATAAAGATGATCATACACTTACTCAATGTCAAATTTTAAACCTTCGATGTGCRGGCCCATCAAGAAAGGAATAAAGGCAGACTGTAGCTTTAGAAGTCCCAATATCTGATGATACACATACATAGAACAACCAAAAGCACACAGGACTAACTATATGATTTCAACTACTTTAAGGGGAATGAGCAAACATAGGTAGAGAGAAGAGAACAAATGTTTTGGACCAATAAATAATTAAATATACTCATAATAAATACATTAAGTATTATACTTTTAATCTACATATTCGTTTTTATTTTGTTTTTATATAATTAATTAATATTTCATTCTTATTACCTTAGAATATGTAAACATTGTAATTGTAAACTAATATGATATATTAAACGTTTGTGAGTTAAATATTTAAGAATTAAGTTATTTATTGAGTCCAAATTGATGTTAGGTTCTTTCTTTCGTTTTGATATTTACATATGAAACGCTAGTTTAGACGCATTAAGAGATATCATATTCCATTTAGATCATTTACTGCTCGATTTCATCATCATCATACATTAACCCCACACAATGTATTCTTCCTTTTTTCTGTTTGTAATTCCACTTATTATAGATTGATACTTGTAGTTTGTAGGTGCTGGGATTGAATTTAGACAATTGAACGACGCGCCAGTTTAATGAGTCGGTGTAGGCTTGGTGTATTCCAGTTATGATAGGCTATTAAATCTCGTAGTAACTTCCTTCTGATTCCTGTGTTTCTTATTCCCGATGTACTTGTGTAGACTCACAACCTGGCTACTCTAGAAATAGTCTTTCGTCCTTTATATCATAATACTGTATGGGCTCTTGTGTTGGGTCAGCGGGGTTAGAAAGCTTGTTGAAAAAATTTTAAGTTTCAAAATATTTGAAAAGTTTTTATTAATATTTGAATCAACACCTATAATTTATGAACCATATTTATCAATTGTATTGTTTATTTTTCATGTAGCCAAATATATTGGTCAAAAATCGACTTTTAATTTTTTGAAAAGTAAAATTTGAAAAAACTGGGGAACGATCCAGGGGCGTCTTAACTTCATAATGGGTCTTATTTTGTTTATTTTGTTCTAATATGTCCCCTATACTATTTATTGAATATGGAAGTCCCTACAAAAAAAATTAATTCCCTTATCTAATAAGTGCTCCGCTTCGCTCCGCACGATCATACTTTAAATGTGTTCTTCATCTGTATTAACACTTTCTGTACGGAGGGCCTCTATAGAGGCCATGAGAATAATCGCCATAGAACGAACCAATAATTAATTATCTATTGCAATTATGTATCAAAGTGTCATTTTATAAACCATAAAGAAATTAACGACATGTAGGATGATTTTTGCTAAATTTTCTGCATTTTATACCAAAATTTGCAACATCTATTAGAATCGATATGAAATTTAGAAATATTGATTAAACACTATTAAATTGAATCATSTTCAGTTTTAGTCTTCATAACCCCCTCAGCTTTTCTCAAAAACATAAGTTTGTATTTTCAAAAGTTATTTCCCCACTATAAGATTTAAAAAATAATGGAACTTACAGGTATTTTTACTCATCAAAAATTAGTGTATAACAACAAATTAACATATAACACAATTATGTTTTTGAAATTAACAAAATTTTGAAAAATTAAAAATTTACAAAATTTGCTAGGATTATTTTTGATAAAGTCAGTTTTAAGACAACCAAATATATGTTTTTTATATATAAACATCATACGTTAACAATATATAAAAAAGCGTTCCGTACAGAAAGTGTTAAAACATAAACTAGATTAACTTTTACCATGAGGAACTACAACAACTCTAACCAATATAATCAACACAAACAAAGGTCGACCCACTGCAATAATATTCTTCGAAGGAGAATACAAAAGAGGGACTTCGTGTATAAATACTCGTTTGTAAAAATTTGTCAAAAAGTGGTTATGGCTAAACTCACCCCAAATTAAGATTTTAACGCCCTATTTATATCATTATAAAATCATTAACTGGGTTCTTGTAATCATAATAAAGCTTTTAATATTCTCGCCTGTTTATACGAGCCGTATTTATGGAGTATTGTTATTTTGTATACATTTTGAACGGAAATGGGTTTAATGGATAATTTTTAGATATAAAAAGATAATAGAACAACCTTTTAGTTTAGGTCGTATTAAAGGACATATAAGTAACGATTGTATTGTTAAAAAAATTTTTTTTTGAAAATTTAAAATTTGGAAACAAAAAACACCATGAGCGATCGTAAGATATTAACATAGGACAGATGTTACCATTAGAATTCTATACCCCAATGATGAACTCATTTACCAGAGTATGGACGCTGTTTTACATTAGAGTTCTATACTTCAATGATGAACTCATTTACCAGAGTATGAATGCTGTTTTACATTAGAATTCTATACTTCAATGATTAACTCATTTATCAGAGTATGAATGCTGTTTTACATTAGACTATCGTTCCTTAATTCAAACCGTCATGATGATACAAAGGAGAATCTAAACATCGAATTATGGTCTTGATAGTCTAATATAGCTTTATGAACCATTATAATGAACAAGAGAAACAAACAAGACTCTATAAAGATGGGATTTTACTAAGTAAAAAAATTGTCCATAAAGAAATTACAACAAGTAGATATTTCTGTTAATATAAGCTTCTGGCATATTTACATAATTAGAATACAGGTTTAATTATTTTAAACCTATAAACGATATATAAAAGACAACAACTCTTATCTAAACATGATAACATCGAAGATCAACAGAGATATACATATTATTCAAAATAATTTATAATAGCATTATTATAACATAATTAGCGCATATAATGAAAATTTAAGATGAATAGTATAATACAAAGGAATTTTACATAGGACGGGGTTAGAAAGATTAAAACTGTGTTGTGAAGATAATAAATATAGAGAATATGAGATATAAACTGTGATTTAAGAACAGTTGTGCAAACATGTTTATAAATAAATATTAGATACTATGATAATCGATATTTTAAAAATTATTTGCATCCAAAATTTATATAATTCTGACTACCCATAATAATAAATAAATAACTGAAATTTTAAGTTGTTTAGTTTAAATCAGACATATTTATTTATCAATTTGGAGTGTTTTGATCATTTTATCATGTTCCTTGCGATCATTTGATATGTATAATATGTTAAATTTATTTGCTATCTCTGTTAGGCCTCTCGTCTCAATACAACCGACGATCTCTTTTGATAGTTTAATAGAGAATTCAGTATCAGGGAACTCGCACAATAAATCGGCTATTTTATCAGTAAAATGTCTCAATTTGTTAAATTTAATTGCCGCACTGTGTTGTATTCTTTTCTTATTGGCGACATAGATGTCAAGTTTTTCTTCTTTATAGGAATTATGATCATTTTCAGCATTTGAACCTTCTCCGTTGTGCATTTTTGTTTTAATTTGTAATTTTTCGGTGTATACTTTGTTAGTTTTGTCATATAAGTTATAATCTGTTTTTCCCTTGGTGTATACGTAATTAACTTATCCGATACTTTATTACGTAGCCATCTATCGTGAATAAGTAACATTATATCATACTTGGGATTTTAACCACCAAGACATAGTATGCTTGCATGGAAGGCAAAAGTTTGTTCTTAGAGTACATCAGTATTTAATAGTGATGGTACAAAATTGACACAATTGTGACACAGTTTTGTGTCACATTTTTGATGACACAAATGTGTCAAATTTAAATGTGTCAAATGTGTCAATTGACAAAATTGTCCCTCTTTAAATTTTTGTTAAATTTGACTCATTATCCTGTTTTTGACAATATTGTCACGAAAACAGGCCATACGTGTCAAATTCACGATTTATTTTTGTGTCAAATCCTGTCCAACCTGTGTCAATTTTATAAAAGTCGTGACACAACTGTGTCAGACAACCTTTTTCCAAATTTGACAAAATTGTCAAATATAAACCCCTAAAATTTACACCTGTGTCATGACACATTTTGAAATTTGAAACACCCCTAAAATTTCCAAATTTGAAAATTGTGTCAAATTCCCGTTTTTGACAAAATTGTCACGGTGTGTCATGACAATTTTGTCAATGTGTCAACTGTGTCAATTTTGTACCATCACTAGTATTTAATATCTCCGAATTCACTATAATTATTAGCACCATGTGCCAACGCCTCTTTATATTAATCTAAAACAACTTTAAACGCAAAATATGAAAGTTTTTCTTTCAAAAGTCCATTGGAGATTTATTTTTCAATCTCATTAATTGCGTTCTTCAGTCAATTCCTTTCTTTTTGTTATACTTCTTTTATAGGTCACGAAATCTCCTATTTCCATCAAAAATTTCCCTAGGTTGTTTTTAA
>JASNJN010000387.1:0-18965 GCA_030180075.1 Mikrocytos mackini | reverse complement strand
TAAAATTGCCACAAAAAATATTTTTTTTCGAAAAAAATTCTGAAAAGTTTTCGCGAGCAGCCCGTAGAAAAATTTTACGAAAAATATTTTTTGTGGAAATTTTCAAAAATTTGTGGGAGAATCAGGGTTTTGTGGGAGAATTAGTTTTTTGTGGAAATTTTCAAAAATTTGCGGGGATTTTAAATCCAGCCGTTTTTTTAATCAAGTTATCAGAATTTAGATTTTTAATAAGATTTAGTTCTTGTGAATCGTAAAGATTGACAGATATATAGTCTAAAGAACTTTCATACAATGGCAATCCCATTAGTATATGTGTGCACTCCATTAAACCAACATCTCGCCCACCTACTTTTTTAGAATAGAAGATTTTATAACATTAGAGAAGCTTCGTTCATTGTCTTCATTTAACAATTTTTTAATTAAAGTTTCCAATCCTAAAGATGTTGATTCACTTTTAGTGACATAGTTTGTTAAATATTCTACCACGTGGGTTTCTGAAAATATAAACTGCATATCGACATTTGCTCTCCATCCCAAAAGTTGAAATACATTATGTGTATTTACCAAACTATCACCTATTTTATTTCGTAATTTAAAAAATATTGACCAATATTGTTTCTGTTATATATTAATGATGTTTTTTCATTTATCGATTTTGGAAAACCAAACCTACAAATTTTATTCTTATTTTTTACTCAAAGGCAATATTGTTCAGAACAAATGAGGCACTTAGAATCAAAAGAGCGCAAAGTGACATTTTCAAAATGGAAAATATTAGGCCTCATTAATGAAATATATTGACCCTAATACTTTTGTTTGAAGTTAGAGGCAATTGATTTTTGTTAGTCATAAATATAATTAATAAAATAAATTATCTATCTAATAWTTAAAGACGGAGTATTTTACACTTATCAATCTATATTTTCACTTATTAGAAATCACTCTGCGCTCTTTTGATTCTAAGTGCCTCATTTGAATGTGAGTAAGTGTGATGAAATGAACAATATGTATTAGAACTTCTGTTGTTTGGTTGACAGTACTGCTTATAATTTCGTTGTCTATTAAAAGAGTAATTGTTATTCTTTGCTTTGCAATCCCTTGTATTGTGAGTGTGTGTTTTATGCATGTTACACCACTTTTTTCATAGTTCGATTTCGCGTGATATGTTTCTTGTTGTATTGGCTGTACACGAGAACTGTGTTGAAACTGATTTGTTAAGAATTCTGTTTGATCAAGTTGTAATGCTGCTTGATCCAATCCAATAATACCGAATGGCAATAAATTTGCTCTTTGTCTTTCAGTTAAACCTTTCAAAAAGAAACTGTATATCTCTCTATCTAATAAAGATTCCCCAGCAATACAGTAGTTGGCGAGATTCACTAAGAATCGTATCCTCTGTACATAGTCTACTGCTGTCTTGAAATCTGTCGATCTTATCTTCTTTAAGTCTCTTTCGTATCTGAAAAATTCGGTTTTTGGGAAGAATTCTCTAAGTAACATAGTTAATGCTTCTTCTATTGAAGTAGTTCCTTCTATTATAGTTTGTAGAGTGGGTGCTATTGAGAAATTGAGCATCATTAAGGCCCTTTGATTATCCCACTGATTTGCCTCTAATACGCTTCTGAAGGACCTGGTCCACTCTGATAGGTCTTCAGGGTTGGTTTCTCCTGGAATGAGTTTCTCTAGTCTGACTGATGGCCCTTCTATTCCTTGTATGTTAGTTCTGAAGGTCATTGTTTCTGGTCTTGCTCTATTCTGGTTGTTAGTGTCTGGATAGTAGTTAGTCTTCGATTCCCTGCGTCTGTCATCTGTATTCTCTGTTCTCATGATGTTGAGTTGCAGGTTGTTCTCTTCTACAGTTGTGATAGGAAATTTTCTCTCGATTTTTGTGTGACTGTTTGAATTCAAAATGTCGTGCCCGGCTTCCGTATTTGAAGTGTAGTATGACTCTGTGTCATCGTAATGGGTTATTATTTTAGCCTTCTTAATGGGAGGCTCTTGATTATAAAAGTTATTGTTGACCATGTTTTATGTATATTTATCTATTTCTTAAATTTTCAAATTTCCAAACTTCTCTTGACGAACATGGTTTCGTCAGTACCTTACTAGCATGAATGCAGATTGTGTTAATATACTAATATAATGTTTGATAAACATAAATATATCATATAAATCATTATTCTGGTTATGCATTTGGGGTGCCCTAGTTATGTATTTTCGGTCCCAATCTTATTATTCTCTTAAATTTACTTATCACGATTCCCTGAAAGTTGGACGTTACAACTTTGACTGTCAGTTAGCAGAAATTAGTTACATAACAAATTCCATTTAAAATGAAACTAAAAATAAACAAATAAACTCTATTAACAATAAAATTCTTAATTATTCAATTTTTTGTAAATGACAAGAAAATTCTTCAAATCGTCATCCAACAGTTGTAACAATTGATAAACATCATCTATTTTTTCAGGTTCATCTTCTATAGCACCAATCTGTATTTCTGGAGTTTCTAGGAGGCTAAATAGCTTGTAAAATTTTCCTTTAGTAATATCTATTTGTTCCCTTGCAAAAGTGCTGGGGTTTAGAATTTGTTCTAGTAATTGTTTATATTGCCCACAACTTAGTTCTCCATTCTTTATCATTTCTCTAGTTTTGGATTATGTAATAAAATTGAATATCATAAATAAAGGTAGTCCCAATACAATATTTGGGAATTTGTATAAGTATACCAGAGCAAGTTTGTTTTCCATTTTACCCTTCCAATAATTAAAGAACGTCTTGTTCATTTGATGATTAATACTAAGATGAAATGGATTCGCCTCAAACATTCTGATGAATGCGAGAATGTGAGAAAATAACACCATACCTTTAGCCTGGTCTCCATATTCAACTTTATACCACTCGTACAACGAATCCAGTACTGTAATTTGGAGGTTGTAGTCGCGCATATCAAGAATTAGTTTTGCTTCCACCATTATTGGGTGGCTTACTTGTTCAGGTTCGGCTAGGGCTTTAACTTCTCCAATGTCTAACGTTTTCATCAATTCCCAGAGTTCTAAAAGCGATTCCAAATGAACGGCTGTTAACGACCCCTTTGGAAAATCAATCGTCGTCTGAGTTCTTGTGTATTCGTCTACAGGAGATTTCAATTCTAATACAGAATTGTATATGCTCAGTTTTCGGTTTAAAACAACATTCCAAAAATCTTTGATTTTTGAAGATTCGATGCTGAGAACGCGGGGATTGTTCTCTGGGTTGGACTCGAATTTATTCGCGAAGTTCTGGTACTTTTTGTTTTCGTTATCAATTTCGGAAGTCTGCTCGGTAGTCTGTGTCTGCTCTGACTTAGATGTCTTCTTTTCTTGGCTGTAAACCAGTTTAAATATGAAAGCCGATATGAGAATGCATAGAGCTACTATGATAAGTAAAACAATAATTCTTAATCTTCTTCTGTTACCAAAGTAGCCTTTCTTTTTAACCTTTTGAACCATCTAAATTAGTTTTGCTCTAGACGATTTGCCTATAAACCCCTCCATACTCGGGTTGTCGGTCGAAAATGCTATGTGATGTTTACCAAGTTACATAGACGTCATTTAAACTCCAAACTCCAAGATGCAAAAATTTTAAAGTTTGAAATTCGCAATAACAAGAAAACGATTCAATACATTCTTCATAGTTCTACGAGCTTTGTCTAGAAATTCAGCCTTCACAACTATGTACATTACAGTAGCACAACCTTAACATGTCTGATTCTATCATCCTATTGTCATCCAAAAAAGAAAAACGTTTTCACCAATACTGCTTTATATATGCAGCACTAGCACATGGCCACACATATATGGCATGTTTATATCTTTACTAACAACACATGTTATCATTCAACTAGTTCAGAATTGTTCTACTGATTTGAATACAAACTATCTGTTCAAAATAGAATTCAAAATCAAACTTAAGATTAAAGATTAGTAACAAATGAATACAATTAAGCATATTTTCTTTGCTGCACTGATAACGCGGCATATTTTCAATACAAACTCAAGCACCCAGTATCCAAAGACCGAGCTTGAACCATATTCAATTGTAATAAAGACTCCAATACCACTGACTAATCCTCAACAGTACTCAATAGCTATTTACATCGTGTTTGGGAGACACAAATACAAACCGTACTACCATGACCAAGGAACGAGCATAGACATTTGTGGAACTAGCAGGTGTATCTTCGCGATATCTATTTGTATCAAGTTCACAGCCAGTGAAAATGACTTCAAGTTCATACTTCCAAATAGCGACCCACCCATTGAAGTAGTTTTGGACGATATACTTGGTAATCAAACTAGACAAGAGGAGATTGTCGAATTGTTTCCTGACATACTGAGAGAAGGACAGGTAGAAGAGGTGTTATTCACAACTAATCCCGGAGATCTAGATACACTAACTTCGCCAATAAACAATATGCTTATATTTTTAAAGGGGGTACTTAATGTTAACAATCAAGTTTTGATTGAGCAAGTGAACCTAATTGAACCAGATGGCGGCAACTTTGTAATGGGAGATGGGAGCCCTGCCCCACCTCCAGAGACAAGTTCCTTCTATGGGTTCTCAAGTGACCCAGCTAGTGATAAAACAGAATTGGTTACGAAATTCAACTGCAAGTTTAATAGAATGCTAGCTTTTATTACATTCTGTAACAACAAATACTTTAACATAGAAATGTGCTCATATTACTGGCGGTTGATCAAAGTAAATCTAGAATGTGGAAAGGAACTTAAAACAGGAGTTGGAGCGATTAGCATTCATGGAAACGCCCCCAAAGTTGTTAGAATAATTTGGGAGATAATGAAGTGGGTGATCAATAGACTTAGAAATAATTGATTGGATAAATAAATAGAAAAGTCTGTTCGCCAAGTTGTCTAAATTTTATACAAAACCGAATTGGATTTCAATTATGTTTTAAATTATTTAATCATTCTTTTCTTTCTCTTCTTTCTTTTCTTCGTACCAGATCAATTTTCCAACTTCTTTTCTGTATAATGCTGTCATAAAACTTGCTATTAACAGTCCTGGAACTAAATAAAACAAGGCAGGCTGACCAGCTTTAAAGTAATAAAGCACGAATGAACAAACAAGCATCCCCAGTAAATATCCTACCAGGCTTGTTTTGTAGTAAACATTATTTTCGTTTCCTACAAACTCATCGAAACGTTTCATGAGAATTATATGAAGTCCTGGTACAACAATGTCCCCCAATCCAAGCAATCCCATTTGCACTTTCCCTTCGTTCAATTTTGGTATCAGAAATTTTATAGGTGCGTCTATTTTCTTGGCAACAGTCAACATGACGTCTGTTCCATACACCCAAAATATGTCGTACAGAAACAAACCCACTAAAAGTATGAAAGAGTTAGAGAAACTATCCAAATGTATTTCTTCGAAACTTTTCACGCAAATTACGAACGCAATTAAATTGTTCAAGATATAGTGCTTTGTTGTTGTGTACTGGTAAACTAAAAGTAATGAAATGGAAAATGAAATAAACTTACTCAGAGTAAACGAAACGACGCCTGCTTCGAACACATAGTTTATAATTGGTTGCTCTGGAATTCTGAAAGAGAGCAGTGGGCGCTTTAAAATAGATTGTTCTTGTTTAATTAAGTTTTTCTCAAAAAGATCGTAAAGGATGTCAAGTGAGAGTAAAGAGAAGTATGCAGTGATCAGTAGGTTGG
Source organism: Mikrocytos mackini (assembly GCA_030180075.1). Lineage (NCBI taxonomy): Eukaryota > Endomyxa > Ascetosporea > Mikrocytida > Mikrocytiidae > Mikrocytos > Mikrocytos mackini. Next base: position 13,239 of record JASNJN010000387.1, on the reverse strand, counting down.
TGTAGTCGACGTGTATGAACTTTAAAAATATGTAGGCGCCAAAAAGAAAGGCGGATGCTACGATGGGAAATCGCATTGCTTCATTCTTGGTAAGACTATTGCTGTTTGAAGATCGTGAATGAGCTTTTGATGAAATGTCGTACGTAAGTAACGCATAGAGGGTGATCTGGATGAATGGATGGATGTTTATATACGAAGAAAGCCCTGAGACGGCTAAAACTGTTAAACAATATGACAGCATTTAAATTTTTAAATTTGAACACTAACTTGTAATTTACATGATTGTTCAGAAATATGAAAGGATATACGTATGCGTTTTATTAGGTATAGTTATAAATTACGCTACCATTTAAAATAAAATTAACAGCTTCAAAGAGACAGAAATGGCAATTTCGAATATCTACCTTCCCATTATTCAAATACTAACTTGTTATCTCAACGTTTTGAAACCATTTATTTTTAAAGTTTTAGCTATATCTACAAATTCATTCGGGACAATCCCAATGTCTTCATATCAAATAATTTATAATTAATCATGTTATTAAATATTATTGATTATTTATTCCATTTAAATATTTTGTCTCTAAAGAAATATATCACAATTCCAACAAGTAATAAACATATCGTCACTGATATGACTACAATTTCTACCATTCTGTTTTTTAACGCGGTTGTTTTAGATGTCGTCGTACTTTCTGTATTCTGGCTAATTGTATTTGTGCTTGTTTTTAGCTCTTTATATTTCTTTAGAAACTTTTCTTCGTACAATAAAAATTCTTTCTTTTCGTAAAAGTATTGAATTTGGCATTGTCCGTCACAAGCGATAGTATCTGTGCCCAAAACATTATTGTAAATGGACGTAATGTCATTGACTTTAATAAACATTTTTTCTTTCTCATTAATGTTTTCTATGCCGGCGAACAAAAAAATGTTATAAATATTCTTCAAATTAAAGTTGAAAAAGAAAGCATCGTTGCTGTTCCGAGGATCATCGCGCGATACGTATGATAACTTTAATATTTCTTTTTCAAAACTCATCTTATCAACGATTGTTGAAAGATAATCCAGCAGTTCTTTATACTTTACATCTTCATCTTCACGTAAGGTAATTAATAAATTGATAATTTTCTGCTGTAGTAATTTGTCGACGGATCTGTACACAAAAAAGTTGAAATAGAAGTCATTGAAGTTTATAGTCCATTTTCCATTGTCACTTTGAACTAACTCGGCATAATGCTCTTGGTTAACTTTAAAAGCTGATATAATGAGAAATTGACCGCTTGTATCATTTAGTTTCCCTGGTGTAGTAATAACAGTTAGACTATATAAGTACTCGGAGTATAGAAAGTCACAAAGCTGAGTCAACATTAGTATAGAAAGGTGAATTGAAGAATTGTAAGATTTTTGTCGATGAGGTGCTCTCATTGTAACTCAATAATCGAATTTGCGATTTTAAAAGTTAAATTTAAAAAAATTGAAATGTTAACACTTTATCTGTTACATGCACTTAAATAAGTACATGTTAAAATAGATGTTATATGTGCTGTGTACTTATATGGGTACAAATACAAATTGACATCACCTGTGACATGTACCCAAATGAGTACATTAAAAAATAACCATGTCTGTGATGTGTACCCAAATAAGTACATGGAGATAATATTAATATTAACATGTTAAATATGAATATAACCAAAAAGATAAAATTATAACAATAGGTATGGTTATATTTTTTATTTTTTTGGGCATTATATACAGTCATTCCTGGACAAAACCACATTTTTGTAATTTTCAATTTAACATGATATTAACAAGGTGAAATTTGAATGGTGGTATAAATTCTTCTATCAATTATATATATCAGAATCTAAGAAAAATCAACATTTTTGATATAATTTTGTTATATCATAAATTTTCTGAAGTACATAACATGCTGTTAACATTTGCCCGTTCTCAGATTTGAGTTTTTGGCGAACTTTTTAATATCACATTTATAGAAATTAAAATTATGGACAACCTGTTTTTTGGTGATATTAAAGAGGTGTGATCTTATAAAGTGTGCTTTAACGAGTAACCACTGTATTTTTGTAAAAACACAACAATTTTTTGGTGACTTTCCGAAAAAATCATTTCGAAATGACCAATGACGATAATCGACTTTTTTCAACAACACACAGCTTATTGGCACAATTTAAAAGATTTACTTGTCTTATTATGGTTTTAAGCGTTTGTACGTTAAATAAAAGTTAACACACATAGATGTTGTTGTTATTTTACCATTATCATTAAGGGGAGTTGCTAAGTTGTAGAATATGCTATCAATTATATGACATAACCATTTAATTGTTTGCAGGCAGTTTCATCGATGATAGTTTGTTTAGTGGTTATGATCAGAGACCCCAAAAAGCGATTTTTTCAATCTTGTGCATGAGTATTATTATATTTTCCAAAGAGAGCGGATAAAATTTGGGCTAGCCCACTTTTGGGCTGTTCATTTAATTTTATATGAACAAAATGTTTTATTGCTCTAAATATCATTATTTCGAGGTGTTATGAATTAATATTTATTTTAATATTGTTTGCAATGATGTAATTGTTAAATATTTAAATTTTCACGTTCATTTATCTTCTCTCTTTTCCAAAGCTCTATAACGATTTTTAGGCCGTATAGAACCTCTGGTTGTTGTATTAAAAAACATAAGGAAATATATATTTGGACGTTTTTAAACAAATTGACTAAAAAATGATAATTTGGAATAATAAATGGAATTATCTTAATTAAAAGTCTTTTAGATTGTTATTAAATATTTTTGGAACAAACCCCAAAATTAGACTCGTCATATTTACCATTAATAGTTATCTATTATGTTGTTATTACAAGATCAGACTTATTTGTCGTTCCATATCATTTTCTAATGGAATTATAGTCTAACCTCGATAAAATTTATAAAGTTCAGTTTTCGAATGTTTTGTAAATTATGAGTAGTTTTGAATTTTGCCACGCTGCGACCAGAATTTCGGAAAACGATAAAAACTCATTTTATGTTAAAGAAAACATAAAATGAATACGGACCAAAAGTTCTAAACAAAACAATAAAATTATATTTTTCAAAGGTTGTTAACAATGAAAATTTTATGTTTTTGTAAAAGAACACTAATTCCCATTTATTATTTCTGTATGCCCAAATAGTTGTTCTTGCTTTATTTAAGCCTATATTGTATATCAAATTTCAAATAGATTATTTTTATTATAATATTTGATAAAAAATAAATTTTATCTGACTACAAATATTATCAAAATCATTTTGTTTGTGATTTTTGAATAAAGGCTTTATATTATATTATGATAGTTAAATAATAGTTATTGGGTCAAGTTCACATAACTTATGCACTATTTGGTGGTTATAAAGTCATTCCCCGGAAAATCCCTACAAATGGTCATTTGTTTATAAATTCTGTGAGTCAAAAAATAAAAATATTTGTAAATTTTATCGAGGGTTGGCTGTATTCCAGTTTAATAATAAAATGTCCGGATTTTTTTAGATGCAATATGTCACAAAGAATCCATGTTTACGAGCAATATGCAATATCTTTAAAAGATATTTCTAGGATCATGGTCATGATGCAGTCATTTCGAATTTTAACCAGAGATTAGCATTTTACCCCAATCTCGTTCCGACACCGACCCGACCCAATTTTAAACAAAAAATCCAAAACTTATAAATGAAATTTGGTATGAATATTTTTGTGAAATGTGATGATTTTTGTATTACATGGACTAATGAACTTATATAAGTAAAAAATAGTCCAAAGTTCGGAACACGGCTATTAATCGAAAATTCGAGTCTGAAAAATAAATAATTTTGGCATTTTCCTTTATAATGGCCTTTAGGGTTTTGTTGAGAATTTTGGAGATTTTGCATGTTGTTCCAACCATTTCCGTCCCGATCGGGTGGGAACGCTCATCTCTGCTTTAAAGCTAACCCAACCCGAACTAATTCAACCCAAATCGGATCGTACAGGCTTGGGTTTCTATAGTAGTAAGTAGTTTATCAGTATTTCAAACTCGAATTATCAGATAAAAGTTTTCCAATCATGGTAAAATCGATATTTGTATATAAAATTATTATAAAATCAAAGAGGGATTTCGATGTATAATGTGAAATCTGTATAATTGGTCTCGTATCGGTTGAGAAATATCACCAACAAGTATGTTGCCAATCTGAAGACGTTTGTAGAAATCGCTTTAATTGATCACACACATAATAGGTGGCTCAGCAATGGTATGGTCACCGACAATATAATTACAAGGATCCTATGAGAAAGGATAAAATTTGGGATCCTTTACATAAGACCACTACAGTTCACCAGCATCTTCTCTTAACTTGTATAGACATCCTAACAAGTCAGTTTTAAAATATTTTATAAATTTTGTTTCATACAGTTCAAAAATGTTTATTTCAAAGTTGACGGTTTTGTTCACGAACTTGCACCATTATTGATGGACATTTTGGATGATGATTCTTTTTGTTTTATAATCAATAACTTTTAATTTCAAGTGTGCAGACTAATTTAGGATATTCATAGAGTTAGGAATATTTTAGTATTGAAAATTTTTTGATAGTTGAGTAGCATATTTTAAGAAATTTTTTATTTTCAGTGAATTACAACCTTTACTTTACATGTATCATAGTATAATAATGTAGTTTCGTACTGTTGTGCTAAATTAATTTTGATATAAATATCCGAATAAATATGGTATGATCATTTCCATGTTCCGATATAATGCAAATCAATATCTACATTTAAATTTGAAAATAATTCATTTAAAAATTCAAATCTAAAATTAATTATCTTCAGGTTTTCTTAGTATTATGTTTTTCAAAGAAACACTCCAAACAATAAACTCATTTTCTCCACAGCCAGGACAATATAAAACCGTCTTCTTTGTACTACGGCCAGCATTATAAGAACCTTCCAAGGATTGCTTTTTGTTGTAACAATTTTTGCATCGTTGACTATACTTAGATAAGTGACGTTCAAGTTTGTGTTTTTGTACCTTTTTACTTTTCAAATTAAATATTTCACTTACCAGTTTTTCACGGAAATTTATCATCGATCCTAAATTTCCCTGACTTTTGTATAACACGAAAGCATTATTTACAGTAAGGTTCAACAAGAGTTCGAATCCTAGTTTACGATATCACTTTTTAGATTTTCTAAGTACATCTCCATAATGAGAATTTTGGTCATTTTGATCAACGCCCGATTTACCTGAGTTATAGAGCTTCATTATTGGATGTTTGACAAGCACATCACCTTCATTGCTCGTCTCTAGATCATTGTCATATGGCTTAGAACAGAGAAATAACACTTCCCTGTTATCACAACATCTCAAAATTTGAACGCCCTGTGGATGGTATAAACTACAGTTCTCAGATTTCTTTAAAATGGGCTTGAATATAGTTTTGGGAATGAACTTCCTATTCCGCCTTATGGTCCCAACGAAATAGGTGCTGTGATCAAGTAAGAATGTCGACAAATCAAACGAAGTATACCAGTTGTCTGTTACTAACGTATGCCCTTTGTCTAAGTAATTCTTCATAAGATCTTTGACAATCAAAAAGGGCGATGTAACGGGCTCCGAATTAAGTGTTTCTTTTCCAGTGTAAATTATGAATTTAAATATGTAACTAGAATTGTCACAAATTTTAAACAATTTAAAGCCATATTTATGGCTTTTGTTCTTTATGTACTGTTTAAAACTGATTCTCCCTCTGAATGGAACGATTGATTCATCAACTACAACAGTTTCATCGGGATATTTGTATTTTCTAAAATTTTCATTTAGCCTTTTTGTCAAGAATTCTAACTTACTCAGCTTACTCCCCGAATTTTCCAATGTACTAAAGTGTATATTTCCAAGAATAAGAAGAAAACGATCTATAGTAATCTGTTTTGAACATACCTCTGACTTGTACAACTTCTTTTTAGACCAGTAATTCTCATATCTAGGAAGATGCACAATACCCATGTACAACACGATACCCATAAAAGTCCACATTTCATTTGTATCAACATCATGCCATTTGGTTATTCTACTATTTGACATGTTGACAGTTTCTAATTTTCTATGGGCATATTCATTAGTACTCGAAACCATTTCATCAATGATGTCTTCGCTGATTAATAGTTTCAAGTACCCCAATTCACTAAAGACTCCTCCAATTTCTGAATCTTGAGAAAAGTTTAAAGGTGGGTCGAACTCAAAGTTCTGAAAGTCTTCTGCAGTTCTATTCCACAACGAGTCGTTTATTTTGGAGCTGCCAACTTTAGCATGTTTGTTCTTGATGGTTGCGACTTTATCATCTTGTGGTATGTCAAGGATAGGGTAAGAATTTTCACCCGTGATTGCGAACAAGTCGAACTTCTCATTAAGTGAGTATATCCCATCTTCCGACAATATAGAAGGAGGTAGCAGATAGTCGGAATCGTCGATATTATCTTCATACGATTCAGTAGAAAACTGCATTTTTTATGAATTCAAAAATTTCTAACACAATTATGTTTCAACCAATAGCATGAGAACACCTTCGACCAGCGAAGTAGTTTAACGTTAAACACAAATTAAGGGGATAATAACCGCATTCTATGATAGAAACAGACTTTCAGATAAAACTAATAGAAAGGGAAAAGAACATGCGGGAGTATCGTTCAAGATTTATATCAACAGTATTCCAAGCCAAAATACTTCCTAACATAAATAAGCTTCATTAGAAATCGCTGTTCTCGTTTATAAAGTCAACCATGATATCCAAATCAAACAAAAGCAGTTGAGACAGAAAGAAGTCCAATCAATTTACATAACTTCCTTAATTCTTAACTTAGAGGATTGTCCAAGTGTCTAAACGGTGAAAATAATACTAAGATCCTATACTAACTGTGTTTCCAACCACGGTATTATTTCTTCTACGAGACCAATACAAGTGGGTTATTCAGGTATTATATGGAACGCCACAGAACACTCATCTGCATCCAAATTTGTCAGAAACCACCCAACTACAACGTTCATAAGAGAAACCACCTAAAAAGGATGAACACACATAAACCTTTTCATTGTTCTTTACAACTTCGAATCAACGTTACAGCAATCCGGAGTCCAAACGGAAATATTATACAGACTACTTAAACTATGGTATTTGTCATATTGTTTCTACTAAACTACAACGAAGCCATATTCTCACAAGTTTACTTTAAAAGAATGTTACGATCAGGGCTAACACATACTCACAAGACAGAAGCTTAAATTCATCAATACGGTTTCATACCAAGCATCTGGAAATCATAATAGTTATTTCAAAGATTTAAAACTAATAAGAAAAGCTTTCGTTTTAAATACTGAGTTCGACACACAGAATCTTGAATTATGAAGTGTAATGGGATAATTCCAGAAACAATTCATATTTGCAAAACGGAGTTCTTACTGGCTAATATTAAAAAGGGTTTTTTACAACCTAAAAATCCACTTGGGTTATATAATAAAGCAACATAATATAATTAAATTTTTATCAAAAATATATACATAAAACATATCAATAATATTATAAATCGTTTTTGTACTTTACTCGTTCAACTTTCACGAAACTATGTAATTTAAGATACAATAAATACTATATATTATACAGGAAATCATTCAGTGTTAATTATCAAATTTGGGACCTAACTTGATTGTACATTCATTCTTTTAATCGACGCCCGATACCCTATGTATTTTATCTGTATAATCTTACTCTTTCGCATATAATGTCCCATATCCCAATCACCAAAGTCTATCCTTCTGTTGGCTCAATATCCGAGAGATCTGAGAATAAGAAATAGATCCACGACTAAATGAAAATGAGAAGTGAATTCCACTCATATCGGGTTTGTACTCTTCCATGTCTTTAGTTACTCCACTACCCATTTAACTGTATGGTATATTGATCATTTCTAAACTACCGATACCAATTGCCTTCATTAACTCCTCATTCGGAAGATCCGATTAGTATCTGGTATCAACTGTCTTACTTGGCAAAATCTCATCATTGGACCAATATCAAACCGAGAATAATTTTTGTGCTTTGTATTGTTTTATTACGCCATCAGGTCTAACTTCCGCGGTCACATTGTTTTTTAAAAGTTAAATTTTAACAAAACAAACTTATATTATTGTGCACCATATGTAACAGTAGATTCCACATATTACAATAAAAACGAACCATATTAAAACTAACATCATATTGGCTTACAATCGGAGTTTTCAAAAAAATTAAAATCTGAAAGATACGCAAACCAGCCATTTTAGATGGTTTATCTATAAATGCTACACAATGCACAAACCGACCATATAAGAACACCCAATGCACTAAAACTTTTATAACTCTCCGGATTGCTTACACAGATAACGTGTTAAAAAATTTCCCCTTCACTGTGAAGAAAATGGAAAAATTGGGATGCATTTAGGGGCAGCCTATACTATGGGCTGGGGCGGAGTATTTGGATGCCATACCTTCAACCAGCAGATTGTTGGTTTGCCGCCGTACTTGGCCGGTTATTGAATTTTGAAATGTTGTATATTTACCGCAATGCAGTGAGCTATGAAGGTTTAGCTAATTTCTAGACTTAATCACTCTCATCTTAGCCGGTTTTTGATTAGTTTATGCCCATTTAATTGAATATATTTTAATGGTTAAGTACTTTTTGGGCGGTGAAAATGATACAGGATCATGAAAATATTGAATTTACCCCAAATCAATTGCTTATACACTATGTCATGGGCACATTTTGCGAAACTAAATAAATAAGAGAATAAAACTGACCATAAAAAACTACATTCGTAAATTGAATCAATGCGAAATCGTACAGCATCACTATACGATAAATATTGTCGACACGGTCCGGATACCAAATTGGACCAGCTCACATAGGTTTATTAAGTTATTTACAGTAAACTCCAGAGGGCTGGCCGGTTTTTGTCCCAAAATGCCTTGGACTGACTAAGATCAGAGTGACCAAGACAGCTAAATACTATTTATATATTTTGAACAAAAATATGAAGCGTTTGTTTCTCCGAGGGACCCTTTAGTTTATAATCGATCCAAAATACCATTAGAAACCTATTGATAATGCCTATTTTCATCTGAAAAGCACGAATAGTGAATTTTTAATACAAAAAACAACGGACAAACGTTTTAACCACAGAGTTCTATTAAATGATGGGGATAAATTAGAGTTTCCAATTTCCCGGGAATCGAGAAATGATTTTCCACTATAATTTATTAAAATCCAAATATGTGAATTTTGGGGGAAATTTTGAAATCGAAATTTGCCGATATTAGTTATCAGAAAACGTATTTTATATGGGCTAACCCACATGTTTATTATTGTATTTATCCTCAAAGTCCAAATTATAAGAAATTACGTCTTATTTTTCAAATTTGGATTTCCCGTTTTTTTATTTCCGTATTTTTCGGGATATGTAAAATGTAGTTTTTCGGTTATCTGGAAATCCATCCCCAGGAATGGAAATCCTAGGACAAACACAATTTCCAGGCATTTCAAAACTATTTTGTAATTTGAATAACTTTAAAATGTGGTCCATATAAAGAACTTAATAAAACAATGTATAAGCGATTGATTTGGGGTAAATTCGATATTTTCACGATCCTGTATCATTTTCAGAGCCCCAGAAGCACTTAAACAGTAAAATATTTTTAATTAAATTGGGTCAAACCCCCTAAAAATCGGCTAAGAATGGAGTGACTAAATCTTGAAATTGGCTAAACCTTCGTAGTTTACTGTAGACTTTTAAAATTTTATTGAAAATTGTTTGAATAGATATCTCGAAATGTATAATCGATATGATATATCGATTTTCAAATATTTTTAGCGATTTCTTTGTTGTTTTCAGCACATTTCATTAGAATTTCGTCATTTCCAGACTCATAAAAAATGTCAAAAATAATACCAAATCCCTATAAATTTGACAAACTATAGATAATGAATGTGGAAACTTATTTCTGAATATATAATGGATTTTGTTTGAAGGGATTTGACTTTCATAAAATGAAATATCCTGTATTTAAAGTAGAGTTTCCCCTCGACTCGAATTAGAGGTCGAGCTAAGTATGCAAAATATTTTTACAACTTATAGTTTTAATACTAAAATATAGCGACTGGTTTCATCAAAATTTTTGTTAAAAAAATAAAAAGCAGCAAAAGTGTAATATTGAATGGTATTTTAGCAAAATTTCATATTTTGGGGGTTTTCGAATGTGCATTTGGATGGTTGTTTTATTTATTATCCTTTTTTCTTTATTTTTACGATTTTGTTTGGAAAATAACTTGCTCGAAATACTCGACTCGGTTTAAAATTATAGACTCGAAACTCAAGTAATTTTACAACTCGGAACTCGTAGAACCATGATTTAAAGGACTATTTCACCATAATTTCCTATTTTATTAAATATTGAAAATTGCCTCATTTCGATATAATTATTGACAAATATCGAATGTTTTCGATGAGCATCTCGAACAAGATCAAGACTTTGAATATCTAGATAGTACGGGATATGTATCAAAGCATAAAAAATTGCCCAGGCAGTCAGAACTGTAAAACAACATACTGGAAGAAAATTTAGTCGATTTAAAAATGCGAAATTTTTGAAAAATCTGAGAAATCTAAAATTTTTAAAATACGTATTTTGGGAAATAATTTTTCAAACATTTTCTATAATTTGTTAAATATTTATACAACCTCATAAATAATGTTCTAGAATGGTTAACAAGTTAATTTTCAAAATTTTGAATTTATACCGAAAATAGGGGCGGAGTAAACTGATATTGACCAGTTTTAACTGTTTAAACCGGAATGGGTGGTATTGTTGTAGTTTCACCCAGTTTCATAACAACCCCGGTTCTTTCTAATCGTAAAATATAACGACTGAACTTTAAATAACAGAATATTAATTATGTGGGTTTCTTATAAGTTTCAAGAATCGTGGCTTCATTTTTAATATCTTCTCCTAAACATGGGATTATTGGTCCTTCTGTGGAAGAATGAGTAAAAGTGGAAATATTGTGAATGAAGATTCTATTTTCGAAAATCATATCTGTATTTTAGTAAACAAATTAGAAAACATCATATCCAACATTTTATTCACAACATAATCTCTTCGATTTTCCGTACAAACCGTTTGTAATATTATACGAATAGTTTTGCAAATGTCTATATATGAAATAACATATTTTAAATTTATTGTATACAGTGTCAGAAGTTAATTAGTAGAGTATCGAAGAAAATTAGTAGAATGCAGAAATTAGTTTGTAGAATTCGGAAGTTAATTACTATAGTATGGAAATTGCTTAATAGAATAATTTAATGAAGAACATGGGTGATCCGTACTTATTTGGCCACTTACCGTAGCCAAATAAGTGGTTCATTATTCGTATACATGTAATTATACGACTTCTGACACTGTATACAATAAATTTAAAATATGTTATTTCATATATAGACATTTGCAAAACTATTCGTATAATATTACAAACGGTTTGTACGGAAAATCGAAGAGATTATGTTGTGAATAAAATGTTGGATATGATGTTTTCTAATTTGTTTACTAAAATACAGATATGATTTTCGAAAATAGAATCTTCATTCACAATATTTCCACTTTTACTCATTCTTCCACAGAAGGACCAATAATCCCATGTTTAGGAGAAGATATTAAAAATGAAGCCACGATTCTTGAAACTTATAAGAAACCCACATAATTAATATTCTGTTATTTAAAGTTCAGTCGTTATATTTTACGATTAGAAAGAACCGGGGTTGTTATGAAACTGGGTGAAACTACAACAATACCACCCATTCCGGTTTAAACAGTTAAAACTGGTCAATATCAGTTTACTCCGCCCCTATTTTCGGTATAAATTCAAAATTTTGAAAATTAACTTGTTAACCATTCTAGAACATTATTTATGAGGTTGTATAAATATTCAACAAATTATAGAAAATGTTTGAAAAATTATTTCCCAAAATACGTATTTTAAAAATTTTAGATCTCTCAGATTTTTCAAAAATTTCGCATTTTTAAATCGACTAAATTTTCTTCCAGTATGTTGTTTTACAGTTCTGACTGCCTGGGCAATTTTTTATGCTTTGATACATATCCCGTACTATCTAGATATTCAAAGTCTTGATCTTGTTCGAGATGCTCATCGAAAACATTCGATATTTGTCAATAATTATATCGAAATGAGGCAATTTTCAATATTTAATAAAATAGGAAATTATGGTGAAATAGTCCTTTAAMTATAGTTCTACGAGTTCCGAGTCTGTGATTTTAGACCGAGTCGGGTATTTCGAGCGAGTTATTTTCCAAACAAAATTGTAAAATAAAGAAAATAGGATATTAAATAAAACAATCGTCAAAATGCAAATTCGAAAAATCCCAAAATATGAAATTGGCTAAAATATCATTCAAAATTACAATTTTGTTGCTTTTTATTCTTTTAACAAAAATTTAGTTGTAACCAGTTACTATATTTTAGTATTAAATCTACAAGTTTGCACAGAATATTTTGCATATTTAGCTCGACCTCTAATTCGAGTCGAGTTCGAGTTGCATTTTGTCTCAACTCGGAGCGAGTACTCGCCTCGAGCCGAGTCGAGGGAAAACTCTAGTCACAAGTAGGGTTTCCCCGAGGGCTTCCATCACATTTTCCCCCAAACAGATTTCATTTTCCCCCAAATTATTTTAAACCGGGCCAAAAATTACAAAATAATCACTGATGATACTTTTTGAAATATATTGTATTTTCCGGAGGAAAATACACTAAACCGAACGCTCAGACGGTGATTTAACCGACACCACCTCGATAAACGGTCGGTTTAAAATTTGGAATTTTCCAAAATCCGAATTTTTACAATTTGAAATTTGGGGGGAAATGAAATTTTAACTGGTGAAAAATGAAATAATTTGGGGGAAAATGGGATGATTTGGGGGAAAATGAAACGATTTGGGGGGAAAATGAAATAAGAGCCTTCCCCGAGCCGGTTCCGGGTATTTTAAAATCCGAACAAAAAATCGGACTAAGATAGATTGTGAACTGAAAAATTAATAACAAACTCAATTTCTCCCGAATTTTTAATTTATGGTATTAAAAATAAAAAATATGGTTATATTCGACTTAAAT
>JASNJN010000386.1:0-30015 GCA_030180075.1 Mikrocytos mackini | reverse complement strand
CAATGAATAATTTAACGTTTCCTTTATAATTCGTTGTAAGTTTTCAGATKKAMATTGTTTAAGGGTGTAAATTAAATTTTTTGTTGTTTTTAAGTGTTCTTTTGAAGTGAGTGCTAATTTTGAAGCCTTTTTCCACAAGGCTTTGATAAAATGGAAAAAGCACCCCATAAAGTCCACCGAGGGGCAAATTTGGGATAATGATTTAAATATGTTTTTTTAAAAATCACTGTGTATAACTTTCCAATTAATTTTAAAGTTTGCTGTTGTTAATAAAAATTGAATTTGTCTAAATAAATTGCTGTAAATCTGAAAACTTTTAGATGACATTAAACAGAAAAGAACAGGAATATAACTGAATGTCATGGGGTCGTAGGCATGAATCACCAGTATTTGGTAAAAAGAGTTTGGGCATGACCTAAATGTGCCGTCGATGAAAAGTTGACTGGATTGTGCTAGAATTCTTAGCTGAAACTTTGTACTGTAAATGATATACCTTTCTGTTCTGCTTTTTTCTTCATTGTAAAAGCTATTTACCGAAAGGCAAAATGGTTCAGGTTGGTTTAATTCGAACTGGCCACATTTTTACCAAAACAGCCACAAAAATTCGAACTGGCCACATTTCTACCAACTGGCCACAATTCTTCCAAATAGCCACAAAAATTCCAGCTGGCCACATTTCTTCCAAATAGCCACATTTATGGGCACTCAATTTCTAAAAACTCGAGTGTATGCTAATAATACAGTTTCTAATTATGGAAAAACGACTGAAATTATCAAATTAAAATACGAGGTACGATTTTCACCAATATTTAAGCGTATATCTTGTCGCGACAAAAAATGTGGCTATTTGGAAGAAAATGTGGCCAGTTGGAATTTTTGTGGCTATTTGGAAGAATTGTGGCCAGTTGGAAGAAAAAATGCCGAACATATTTGAACCAATTTTTAAAAAAAATTTAATTGGTTCAGAACATTCTTTATGGTATAAAACTAACTAAGCGTTAATAAAAAGTATTAATATTACCGATATACCATAATAGCCCTGAAATAACGAAATCCAAATGTGGCCAGCTGGAATTTTTGTGGCTATTTGGAAGAATTGTGGCCAGTTGGTAGAAATGTGGCCAGTTCGAATTTTTGTGGCTGTTTTGGTAAAAATGTGGCCAGTTGGAAGTCAGCCGTTCAGGTTCTGAGTTGGGGTCTGATGTTGGAAAATTAACTTTTTTGTTGTACGGATCTTTCAAGTAAGTAGCGTCTGATGGGAAATTTATTTCTCGTGTCTTTGCCAGTTGATAGCGAACTTGTGCATCTGACATTAGAAATCCGTTTTCACGAATATTGAAAATATGAAAGGTAAGGGGTTTGTTTATACTCAACAGAATCAGATTTCTTACACTGTTTGTTAGATTGTTGGTTTCTATTCTAGGGTTTGGTGCATGAGCCTGTTTATTGCAGGTATGCACATTGACAAACTTGACCGCTTTCAAATCTTGGAGATTTGGTCTAGTCAAGTCGTCAAATGAAAAATGCACGATAACTCTGCAGTCATTCCGCGAAACACAACGGTACGAGACAACCCTATTCTTTAACAAGGCCTTTCTCGAATACATAAAACCATTTAGTATTATCTTCATAGGCGCTGAATCTATCCCTAGTTCAGGTATTCGGTCTGAGTTGAAAATTGTCATTTTTAATTTTTTGAAAATAAATTTATATTTGCCTATATGTCCCAACCAAACTAAGTTTTAATACTAGCCAATGTATCAACTTATAACCTAACAATGTTCCATATAATAAAATTCCTAAAATATTTTAAATTAACATTTGTAATTTTTCTAAGAAATAATGCTCAATGATGACTTTAATAAGCTAAATTGTTTTTGTTTTTATTTTCGTTTGTGGTATCTTATTTTTACAATCTTTAAAAGGTAGATGATTAAATGTTTTTTAAAAAATTCCAGCCCATGGGCTAGCCCAAATTACGGGCAGGACAAAAAATCAAGTCTTGAATTTACAGTAAATTCTCATCCCAAGTTTAAAACATTAAACAGAAATTTCTGTGTAGCTTCTTCATAAATATTTGCCATAAAACTCCAAGATTTGGTGTTATGAAAATTCATGGTTGAAGTTTCCCAGCGAACGCGATTTTAGTATATTAGTGATTAAAATGACAATAAGTCGTACCGATGGTAAAACAAAGGGCTAATATAAAATACAATGTTACCACCTGGGATATAACAAAATTTTGGATATATCGTACAGTTTTGCTGCTCTATTACTGTACGTTATAACCCGATTCTACTGTATATAAAAAATTATAAACATATTTATAACTTAGTTTAATGTATAAATTATTTGTTGAATTAAAACTTCCAGGCTGTTATTTGCAAATATTTCTCAATGTCCCTTTCTTTAATCCAGTTTTTGATTAGGCTTTATTTTGATCCGAGTAAATATCCTAGTTCTTTATTTCTCTAACATAATTTATATAGTTGTTCCACTTAGCTGTATGTGTCCATATCTAAACATTATTGCTAAACGAATATATATAATACAAATGTCTCTAATTTTTCTGTGTAACCTTTATAGACGGCTATGTATTTGACCGATAAATAACTCATTAATATAGTCACACTCAATAATTCTGGAATCAACAAATTCCGGCTTTTAGATGTTTGGATCCTTTGTTAATGGACAATAAATAGAATAGAGGCCAGGCATATTTAACACAAATCGCTTATGTCTATATTATTTGATTGTATAGTTGTATTAGTATCCTATTATTAATATTAAGCGCTCATTGTTTAACAACCATTCCGACCGGATACGTCTATTTCTACTAATTTTTTTAAAAATACATATCTATATTTAGTTTTAACCAATACAATTGTTTTTCATAAATGTTTATGATGCCTGTATATCTTATAGAACTAATCACTCTTTATTTACATTTTTGAAACTTTTAAAATTTTAAAATTTCTTACACAGAGCAACAGAGGCTATATAGACCTTAAAGGAACAAGCAACAAACAGGAAGCATTCCATATTATCCAACGAATTACTATTCTTCATGTCGATTCCTTTCACAATGCTGACGCTCGTGAAAACAGTTCAGAACTTCATCTTGTCTTAACAAAGAGTACTGGCGAAATAATGTTAACAACAACGAGTCACTAAATGAAGAAACAACTCTTAAGTTATACACAGTTATATACGGCAATACAATTCACACACGACTTGCTAACACTATCGTCTAATTTAATTTCCACATAATATGAAGTTATCTAATCAGCAAATATTATCTGGATAAAACTCAGGGATTTGTATGACTCGTTGATCAAATTAATAGGACAAACACAGAATAATATATCCTGATAGAATATAAAAATTTTAAGACATTCCTAAAGGAATATATTATAACTAGGGGTCGAAAAATATATGACAAAAAATCGGTAAATATATGATTATATATGATTTTGCCAAAATCTCATTATAATTTTGAATTGTCGATAAAATAAAATATATGAATTCCTTCAAACCGGAGTAATTATGGGTGAAAATTTTCCAGAAAATTGGTAAAATATATGATTTGTACCAAATCACATATTTTCCGACCCCTAATTATAACTATTAAAAGACAAAATGTTTAATAAAGAAAAGTGGAATAAATATATTAAATAATGTTATAATTACATTTATTTTGAGCTTAATTTAAATTAAAGATCGTTTTAAAACTATTATATAAAATTATAAATTTAATTAAACTTTTAAAACAAAATCATTTTAGAGTTAAATTAAACTAAGTTTTTATATTTTATATTTTATCAATACATTGCAAATTTATTTATTTTAATCTTCTCTCAGGATAATAATTGTAGAGCTATAAAAAGTCATATATAATAGACCGATGTGTTTCTATCCCAAATGCTTCCATTACTGTTATTTCCTATTTAATGGCCCTGTGCCTAAAATCTGCTTTATATTATTGGGAAGGATAAATATGAAATCTTATGAAGTCTTGTTTAAACCAAAGACGATCATTTAGCTATGTTGATAAGGGAATTCATTATAATAGCTGTCTAAAGTGTTTAACAATGTTTCAGTTTTAAAATATGGAATGACTCCAAGTTGCGGCGTCTGTTGTTCATGTCAAAAGTAGATGGGTACAAATTGTTTTTATCTATTCTTTGTTCATTAATTAAACCTTGATAGACGGTGTTCGTCGAAGATGGGCCACTTGAATGTCCGGAAATTTGTAGTGACTGTATTTCATTATTAGAGCTTCTGGGTCGGGGAAATGGACTGTGTCGGTGTAAGCGGGCTGTATCTAGCTATCCATGGAGATAGATATGGGGATGCTTCTTGTTTTGAATGTGTATACGTTATTTCTTTATTTAAACGTGGGGTTTTCTTTTTACAACATGGCCACTGTTTTTGAAATTTAAAAATGTTTTATATTTATGATCTATTCAACAACCCACTGTTTCCCTACATACAAACCCGGGATTTAAACAATATAAAAGCCAGAAATCTTCCAAAAGAAATTTTTTGTTTAAATTGGAAATTTAGAATATAAATCCCATATTGCATGGATTCTCAAGTATCCTGTGTTTTCAAATATTTTAAAATCTTATATTTTATGGGGAAAGAACTTAACGAAGAACAAACAGACGAGGAGTTGATACTTTCCAAACTTAAACAGAACTTTAATTCTTATCTTAAACTCGATCAGTTGATCAAAGAATACATTAACACAACCAGTTACAGAATATGAACCGCAAACAACGTTCTCCTTTCAGGAGTGAGGACCAAACTAAAGATAGTAACTGATCCATTAACAAAATAAAACATGTTGAGATATTACAAACTTAACTACGTTTATGAATTAGGCACAGGACCGACTAGCAAGGCAAACGAAAGGGTAACGCGATCAAAGAAGATTGGTCGCCCCTTTAAACTATCATATATTGCGAGAGGGTCTTCCCTCAAATTCCATGGATATGTACCACACTCAAAACATGCTAACGTTTCCTTTAAAAGACAAAAATTAGACGAGAAGGAACTCGAGAAGATTGAATTCTCTGTAAAAACTGGTGCCAAACCATTCAAAATTGCGGATTCTGTAAGTACAAAAGAAAAACAGTTTTTGACGAAAGACATTCACAACCAAATCGCAAAAATTGATTTTTACAACCGAAACCCAAGCAAACATTGATAAAGAAACAAAAGACAAGAATCTTATTGTCATTAAAATGAGAAGGAAATAAGGCTACAATTGAATTTGCCTCAAAAAGTGTGTAATTGCCTCAAAAGTGTGTAAATTGCCTCAAAAATGTGTATATGCCTATAGTTCTACGAGTTCCGAGTTGTTAAATTACTCGAGTTTTGAGTTTGTGATATTAGACCGAGTTGAGTATTTCGAGCGAGTTATTTTCCAAATAAAATTGTAAAAATCAAAAATAGGATAGTAAATTAAAAAATCACCAAAATGCAAATTCGAAAATCTCAAAAATATGAAATTTTACTAAAATATTATTCAAAATTACAATTTTACTGCTTTTTTATTTTTAACAAATATTTTCTTGTCACCAGTTGCTATATTTTAGTATTAAATCTATAGGTTTTTACAGAATATTTTGCATACTTAGCTCGACCTCTAATTCGAGTCGAGTTCGAGTTGCATTTTGTCTCAACTCGGAGCGAGTACTCGCCTCGAGCCGAGTCGAGGGGAAACTCTAGTGCTTTGTTAATGAAAAAATTGCTGGTTTTTCAAACAACGCCAACTATTCACTAAACAACAACCCTAAAAATCTTTGGTAATCTAACACAACGAAACAAGTGGTATAAAACTACAAAACAATATAAAACATAGACAAAAAAGTTAATAACTCATTTTTGTAATTAACTCTTTTGTTTTTAATATTCGAATGAGAATCTTTGGCAATTGAGTAAAACAATTTTTCATGAGAGATTGATATTTGTTGAAGGTTGTACAACTTTGCGTCATTGTTTGTTGCAAATAATTTTATTGTCTTACTTTGCAAAGTAATATTTTCATGATAAATAAAATTATTTTTCAAATATGCCCAATCATTTGTAGATGGGTTTCCTAATCTAAGATTTTCTAAAAGAGTGATAAATAAAGAAGATTCATCACCTTGTTGTCTCATTATCTTATCCAAAATAAATATTTTATTGAATTCGCGATAAAGAAAGAATCCAAATTGTTCTTCAAATCTTTTGTATTGTTTATCATATAGCGGATGGCCTTTTACAGGTGGTAGCTGGAATATATCGCCACAAAGGATTATAGAAAGTCCTCCAAAAATTTGGTCATTGCTCATTATTTGTTTGAGTCTTGAATCAAGCCAATAAAATTCTAACTGGCCTAACATTGAAAATTCATCAATCAGAAGATATTTTTGTTTTTAAATTTTTCTTGAAGTATTGATAGACTCTTACCTGATAATTCCTTTTCTTTTGGTTTTGTTATGGGGAGGTTTACGGTTTTATGGATTGTTTGGACATCAGTTCCAATATTCATTGCTGCTTTTCCGGTGGTTGCAGTTAATACAATTTTATTATTCAATTTATTTTTTAATAATTTTATTAGGAACGTTTTTCCAGTCCCAGCAGATCCTAATATTATTACTAAATTTTGTGAAATAACAGGATTTAATTCAATGTCTGAAAAGAATTCATAAATTTCTTTTTGTTTATGAGTTAGTTGGATATCCAACGTTTGTTCATCAACATCGTGATTAGATAGGCTGGTATACCCATATATTTCATCTATACGTTCGACCAAATCACGATATTGTATATAAAAATTTCCATTTGACAGATGGGTTACAGCAGTGTTGTTATTATGAGCACGATCCATCAACAGCATATTTAAGCTATTTTCTTCGTCATACGACATATTTAAATCGGAATCAACATTTGTATCCGGCAACAAACAATCATATAACGAATTACTACTATTATTTTGAATAATACCATCGGTTATGTATTCCGTAACTGATGTTTCTTCATGATTATCATCAGATGTTATACTTGTAAACTTTCCAAAATTTATAAATTCGGGGTGGGTATTTGAATATGATTCCCATTCATCTATTAAATATGATTTTTCATGTTCAGACAACATACTTTCAAAGTTGTGAGACAATTCGGTCCAAGGCTTAAATTTAATGAGTTGAAGTAGACAATATTTGTAGTATTTCTCGGAACCTTTTATATAAATAAAATTAGGGATGAATTTTATGACTTTCCCTTCAATGTTTGTTTTCCTCGTACATATTTTGTTGTTTTTGACGAAGTACTTACTAACAAACTGATATAAATTAAGGTTCAATAAAGAAGATTTCCGATTTTTGTAGAAATATAATATATTGTGTTTAACGATGGTTTGATTATTCCTTGCCGATAAATTCAATTCGTTATTATCAAATAAATTTATTGTTACAAATTCGAGGGAACTTTTATAAAGAGGAAGACCTTGAAGTATATGCGAGCATTCCATTAGACCAATATCTCTGCCTGCCAATTTTTTTAATATTGAAGATTTGAATACAGAAGATACTGAACGGAGATCATCCTGGTCAATCATATTTTCTATACATTGTTTTAATCCAATGGATGTTGGTTCGGATTTAGTAACATACTTAGTAAGATAATCAACAACGTGTGTTTCTGAAAGTATAAATTGCATGTCTACATTGGCTTTCCATCCTATAATTTGATAAATGTTATGTGTATTAATTAGGGGATCGCTTCTTGCTATTTCATAAGTTAAATAATTATCAACATTTTTGTTTTGGTTATATATGATTTTTGTATTTGGTGTTAGAGGTTTAGGAAAGCCAAAACGACATTTTCTTACCCCGTGTTTGATCCGAAGACAATATGATTCTGAACACTTTGTATGGTGACAACACTTTCCAGATAAATTAGAATAATATTTTGATAATGAAATAAATTTGTTGTCAGATAATAAGATCGAGCAAGGGTGGCTATTTTCAGGAATTAACTGGTTATTAACATCCTGCAAATTAGATGGCCATTGCGATGTTATATATTCATTGATGGTATCGGTTAATTTTGATTCAATAATTTTCCAATTATTAATGGCCGTGTCTGAAAGATTGCCTCGTTTTGACATATTGTTATATTCAATTGCTTTCTTAACACATAAATCCAGATCTATATCCAGTTTAACTCGAGCAAACCCATGAATATGGATAGTTCCACGGTGTTGAAATTCGATACGATACCAATGCCATTCTGATGGGTATATATTTTTAAACAGTATTGTTATAAAATGGGAAAAGCGTTCCATAAAAAACCAATCTATAAGAGAAGTATTTTTCTGGATGGATTGCATTTTTTCAAACCATGTTTCTGGAAGATTCGAAGAAAAAAGCCTAAGCAAATCAGGCCAGTATGATTCGGCTGAAGAAAATGTGAAAAATATATTGGGCGACCCTTTCTGCTCTATAATGTTTTGCAATGACCCTTTTACACTCATCCAATAGCTTGCATTACCCCGTACATTCGACGTGTAATTCAAACATTTGTTTATGAATTGCTTGGATTTTAAAGGATTGGATAATATACTTCTAATTTTCTCAATTGATAAATCAGCCATGTTAAATTCTTTATGTAAAAATATTTTAGTTTGTAAAATAAGACGATGCCTTTCCAATAGATTATACGCCCAAAAAATAAAAAGCTTATTCTCTGCAAATGGATAAACGACTTCTTCGTCAACTGTATATGAATATTTGAGTAAATGTTTGACAGCATCACCCCAGTTTACATTATACTGCATATTAGTACGAGTGAAATCACCTTTTGATGTTGGGAACAAAACCGGAAAACAATAAGTTGCAAGAAAGGGAGTATTAAACTCATTAATTGGACTTCCATTAAACGAATAGTTTAAAGTGGAAGCAATACTTTCTTGCTCACTTTGTGTTTTATGAATATCCGGTATAAAGGTTTCATAAACATCCTCATCTACATCATCCAAGGAATCATGTTCAAATTCTTGATTTCCTGAAATAAAATTGCTATTAAACTCTATGTCTGAATTCGCAGGATTATTTTCTATAAGCCATTGTAAAGCTTCAACCACGAAATTGGGTCGGATTTTATAGTCAAATGATGATTCAAATTCGTTGTTATGTTTGATAATATGCATTTTGACATCATTGACACTTCTGGGCAGGACATTCACAATGGATTCTGGCGCATGTAAAATATTGATACAATTACCCTCCATTCTACTGTCAACGAATTTAGTGTTATAAATTTTTAGGAATGGTATTGATCTGCAAATAAGTATTGTTTCCAAAGAGTTCAAGCGACGTAAGCAAACTGGAGGTATACCAGGGATCATTTCATTTTGAACTGAAAAACGGGATTGGCGAGAATTCTTATTATCTTTACATTGCGAACACATGACTTGATTGGTGATGGTTGTTTTGATTTGCTTAGGCCACCTTTCTTTACAAACCATGCACTGGATGTGTTCGTAACAAAATAATTTTGACTCAAAATTATAAAGTAAGTCTAAATGWGGAATMAWTTTTCGTAAATCGTTTTCTTTTTTATCTAATTCTTTTCTGTTCATTTCTTCCATTATTATGACTTGTTCCAAAGCAGAATTAAAATCTTTTTGTGGATTTGCTATTAAAGCATTCCTTATGTTCGTATTGTAAAGGTTGTTTATAAAGACGTCCTGTAATATAATCGATTTTGCCGATTCGAAAGAACAGTTCTCTCGTCGTTTTTGCAACTCAATGGAAAACTCTTGTACAGATTGATATTCTAATTGTCTGTAGCTTAAAAATTCACAATGGTTATAAGTTCTGGTATGTGTAATTGTTAATATCCTTGACATCAATTGTTTGATGTTTTTAACAGTACTTTGATCTTCTTCTTGTTCTTTTAATACCCTTCTACCTTCAGTTCCTAATAATGATTTTAATGTTGCTATTTGTCTTTCTTGTGATGCATCAATAAGTCCGCTAGAAACAATTAAATCGTTAAATTCTTCTATCCAAATGCTCCAATTTCTGTTAGTTAAATCTTCGGTTCTTTCTGCAAACTTTGATGGAGGAATCGTGTTTGAAATGAACAACTTCTGTTTACTGCCATTATTTGTGGTTTCTATTGATTCGGTTAATGTTGGATCCTTTTTGGTCTTTTTTTCAGGAATGCTTGGTGTAGTTGTTTCTTCTTTGTCTTCCAACAACTCGGTATTTTTATATACTTTGCGTACATCATATCCCTCGGGGCGTTTTATATATGTATACATTTTACGTGCAGTAACTTCGTCACGATGTTTAAGAATGGCAACGGCTGTATTGATTTCCATAAGCTCATACTTTTTATATTTCTTTAGAGGAGATATCAAATTTTTTTTGTTAGCTAGTGCTATTAGCTTGTGCTGTGTTAGTGTTTTCTCCCCATTTCCTTTTGGATTTTGTGTTCGCCTGTGATTAGTTCATCAAGCAAGTCTCTATTCCTTTGTAGGTTTGTATACTTTTTGTTAATAAGTGTTCGATCACCTTTCTTTTCAATAGTCTATGTATCGACAAGTTATCTTAAACCAGCAGCTTAACTATATCCTTCTGTAATGAAGTACTTCGGGTGGCATACTGGTCCAATATCGGCTGTTGTTGTGTCTTGGTCCTGACAAGCGTCTTAGAGGCAAACTGTTGATACTTTTCTGAATGAAAGGTATTTCAGGTGACGGATCTTTGCAGAAGTGGAACCTACAGTCTTTGACATGTGTAGAAAGCAAGTGTTGCATTCTACAGTGTCTGAAGTTTCGGATTTAGAGAAAAAATCCCAAATGGCACTCTCCATAAAAATTTAAATTTTTAAAACAATTTATGATACAAAAATAAAACGAAGGAGATACACGCATAACTAATACACATACCCTTTTATATGTTTATAAATTAACTCAATAATGTTTCAAAATAATATTTCATGTCTGCCAGAACCCGGGTTTCGAGTATCGGAAACCCTACATATTTGACTTCCATATTACTTCAACCAACAATGAGTCATATTAAATTCAATCCGCGATGTTTAAGGATATTCTAGAAACAACACTTTATACCAGACATGAGAATTTTGGGTGTTTTCCCCACCCGAGCCCGACCCAGTCCGATTCGGGTCGGGTGGGTTCGGATAGAAAATACAAATTTTTTGGTAGTA
This sequence comes from Mikrocytos mackini, assembly GCA_030180075.1. Taxonomy (NCBI): domain Eukaryota; phylum Endomyxa; class Ascetosporea; order Mikrocytida; family Mikrocytiidae; genus Mikrocytos; species Mikrocytos mackini. The sequence continues at coordinate 18,783 of JASNJN010000386.1, read as the reverse complement.
ATTTATCATGTAATTTTAAAAATTCTGTTTAAATTTACCTCGAAATATGAGTGGATGTTCAAATTTTTTAGACCTAAGGCCCCAAATACTCCGTTGGGAATCTTTCACACGTCTGCTTAATTGCTGGAACGTATATCTGAAGTTTATATTATTTTATTTTCTTTATTTTTATGATTCATGATTTGTTGAGAATTTTTAGTGATTTTGGGTTCGGGCGGTCGGGTCGGTTATTCTCATGTCTGCTTTATACTATTTAACGAATTGATACTGTTCGTCATTGTATGTTTAATTACTTTGTAAAAAGACATTGTGTAGTATATTAGGTATTTATTTTGTAAATATCTAATATTGCATTGATTCTAAAGACTATGTTGTATTTTAAATGGGTTTGTGGAGGCAATCATTTGTTCCATTAATCATCTCCAGAAATGTTTATAAACTTATAATTCTTTAAACAAAGAAACCCATCTACTGTTGCTTAGTTTTATGAATGTGCTTCAACTTCTAATGTAAAAGGTTTTGTATTGGAAATTATAAATTTAAGAACAGGTACAGTTAATCATAAATTCCCTCGTCCATAGAAAATATCCACGCTTTGTCAAAAATTTCAACAAGTATTTTGCTTACAAACTTCTATTCATATGTGAAAAATTTCTTCCTGTACACATGCAAAATTAAAATAACTTAAAAGTAGTTTAAGTGAGATAAAAACAAATATAAATTAAAATAACAGAAAATATTATAATCCATATCCAATATATCATTTGAACTGTTGTAAAGCAAGCATAACCCCATGGCGATACATACCATCAATAAAGTCATAAATAGAAAAATATTAAATCACTAGATTAAGTACATCTAAATAGACGGACTTGTAAAATGTTATTAACATTTTCTTATAATTTGATTCCAAAAGGTTTGGATGGAGGATAATAAAAAGTCAACCATTCTATATTCTGAGTGTAATAGTGGTTAACTGTGGAATAAAACATAAAACTGCTGTTGGGGCGGTTTCTATTGAATATAAAATTAAAGAAGGGAATCCTAGAAAAGAATAATATATCTAGAACTCATTAAAACTCCAAGTAAAATATAAATGTTTGGAAAAACCATTGAACTGTTTGTCAAGTGTGATATTTATTAAAAGATCCAGCTTTCGAATGTGGTCAAATTTATTATTTGAAATAAAAACTGTGGGTTTCAATTAATTTTATAGAAAATTTAAAACGACTTTTTAAAGCTTATTTTGAACATATTTGTCTGCTTATTGCCTAGGTTTTCCACCTAAAATAAGACCTATTTCTGTAGTCTCTAACCATTGTATAATCTATAATGGTCGGTGTCGATTTCAGATAATAGTGTTTGTTGAAAAGTGAACTTGGGACATTTAAAACTTTCTGTTTTGGCTCCGTTGCTTTTATATAGCCGTATTAAGTTTTTATAGAACTCTGCTCCTAATTTGAGCTTCTCGGTGAGAGGTTTGTTTTTAATGTCGTCAACCTTCTTTTTAAGCTCCTTTTCCAATGCAATTTCTTTGTCAGACACATCATTTCTTTTCTTTTCATCTTTTATTTCATAAACAATCAAATAGTTACATTGTACATCGTCTATTTCAAGAGTATAATCACTTCCGACTTTCTTTAATGTAAAGTTATCTTTTGTAGAAGTGTTCTTGAAAGCAATAAATCCTGTTTGATCAGTATTAAACATGGGATATGTACTTGCAAACGATATTGGTTCATATAAGTCTATTTCATCGCCCGAAGCATATGATTCATTTAGAATAAAGAATGTAATGCAAATTGTTGTAATAAATGACATTATTTCGTTACTTTTATGAACTAAAATTTTGAATACTTTGATTTAAATTTATGAGTTTTATACCTGCTTTTATATGCTACTTTAGTAAAAACAACTCTATTGGCTAAGATGACTTCCTACAATATTATTTATTTTTTATGTACACTGGGTAAAGCATTTGGCCAAAACTTAGTTACAACAAACTGTGGTGTGATATTAAAAGGAAAATTTAAGTAAATTTTAACCTTTAATTTTCAGACATAAAKCMTRAMTTCCTACAATATTATTTATTTTTTATGTACACTGGGTAAAGCATTTGGCCAAAACTTAGTTACAACAAACTGTGGTGTGATATTAAAAGGAAAATTTAAGTAAATTTTAACCTTTAATTTTCAGACATAAATCCTACAAATAATTTAACATGGCGACAAGCAACAATAAGAAACATTTAATATTTTGCAGGAATAATTTTTATTTTAAACGTCTTTTTTAATTTAAATAAGTCACAAGTAGTTGCTTTTATCAATAGTTTACACGTTCCTGGAAAGATCTATTTGTTTAAGTTCGTATAAACGATATTTTAGTTTTGCGAATCTAATTTTTGCAATTTTAAAAACACACGAGCTGTACCTGACAACCGGACAGCCTGACAACCTTTACAGTACTCTGCACACTCTCATTCTCACACTCTTATTCTCACATCCAGCTATGACTCGATTCAATCTTACAGAGACAGCACGAGAATTCGCCCTATGCTTATTACCATTGGAATGTATCGAACGATTCAAAACTTATCATAACATTCTATTCTTTTATGATAATTAGGGTGCGGATAATATGAAAATCCACATATCACATATATATCCACATATCAAACTGGAAATTTTGGCTCAGATTATAATGTAAAGTTATATATTTCCACATATCAGACCCCTATTTGGGAAGAAAATGGGAAAATAAAAAGTTCGAAATTTCCCAAAATTTTATTACTAAATGCTTTCTAAAGTATAGTTGTATAGATAGATATCATTTTAGAGAAAATTAATGAACTTTTGGTTTATAAAATAAGATTTTATTGGCCAAATATTGCCCATTTCTCGATTTCCAAAAAAATTTTTTATATATGCTTTTCAAACAATAAAAATATCTTAGCTATGCTATTTCGTTAAAATAAACACATAGAAGCATTTTCAGGCAAAAATTTAAAGAACTTTACAATTCTCATTTTTGGACATCATAGAAGTATAATTGATAAAAAATAAAATTTTTCATATTTTAAGCAATAAAAATTACATAATCCATGTTAATTAAACACGAGAAACATGCTGGAACATAAACTCTCGACTGTATTAGGTGAAATTATGCTTAATTTAAAAAATCACATATTTTATCGCCAAAAAGTCACATATTCACATATTTTTCGGGCACAAAAAAGTCATATATTATCCGCACCCTAATGATAATACTATTAAGCGTAAATAACAAATAATTACACGATGCTCCTCGATTCGAACAACGATTTTATTACTTGTGAACCTTACGATGAAGTTTTTAAAAGAAGGCTTCGTTTTCATTTTGGGTATTTTCTATAACTTATATCCTATTTGGCCCCGATACAATGGAATTTAAATAAGAATTGACAATATTTATTGTGTACAAGAGATCTAAACATAGAAGAAAATGGCGTTTGATTGAGAAATTTTATTGGAATAGAAATGTTCGTACAGGCATCATAATAAACTTGGTGATAAAATATAAAAGACATATATTGTATTTATGCCATTTACTTATGGTTATGATTAGTCATTTAAGTAACCATGAAGTTGAAACTGATAATAAAATAATTTGAAGCGAAGACAATGATTAGCTATTAATTTGAAGTTATAGACGATAAATCTTCAAATTGTTTGACTATATAAAATAAATCTCCATGTAAAGTTAATAATATTAATTATTTAATAAATAGATTAAAAACATTAAATTTATAAATATTAAATTGGTGATAATATAAATACTGTTAAGATACCATTAGAACAGTTAATTATTCAGCAGCAAAAGTATTCTCCATTTAATTCTGTTAATCTTGAATATGAAAGGCATTTAATATGAATATACGTAGAACATATGTTTTTGCATTGTATAAACTGTTAGTATTCTCTTATTTGCTTTTCACAACAGTCACAAATTTTAATAACATTCCTTGTCCGTATTTTTTTAAATGGACATGATTGTCTTTGTGATCGAGCTTTGTATTTTCTACTGGAATTCTTTCCATTAAGTAAGGAAACATCATTATCCCTTTCACTTATAATCTCGTCAATGATGTTTGAATGTAAGCTTTCAAGAGAAAATAAAGCATTGTATCGTTTGTTACTGTAACCCAGCTCCATACTATCAAATAATCCCATGAACAAATCCTTCACGTATGGAAGTCTTGCATTAAAATATTCCCGCAAACTTGTTTCTTCCTTGCCAATAGAATCACTGATGTTTGTGTTTTTCATCGGGATGCTTGTAGGAGGTAATTTTTCTTCTATTTTACCTATGCTTTCAAAATCATCTTCAAAATCGGTCGTATTGGCAGAACTTGTGTTTGATAATCTATCCGTACATTTAGAAGGTTGAGATGAAAGCTGTACCTTTTCGGTCGGGATAACTTTTCTGTTATCTATTGTCGAACTTGCGTGGCTAAATTGAACGAAGGACCGAAAATTCGCTGTATAACGACAAAGTGTATGTGTTTACACACTTGCTTCTTTCGGAAGCTCGTTTTCCACGGACAACAGAAGCAATTGTAGCAAATATAGCAGCGCTTACAAATGATTGCCATTTTATCAGATTGGCAAATTCCTACGTATTTTACTTTTGCAAATCCCAGATCTTCAACATTGTTTGCTTTCTGTACATCATATGTGCTGGGTTGAATTTTCAAGGCCAGTTTATGTTGTAAATTGGAACAATTTTCTCTAAAGCCGTTTGTTTCTACATGTTTTAATGTAGATGTTTTAAAAAGTACTGCTTGCATGTGTTGTGTGTAGTCTAATAATTTGATAATCAAGTTATCAACACGTGAGTTTGTTTTTGAATATAAATATTGCTGTTTGAATTTTGCATGGAAGGACTCAACGTAACACGTCGTATTGACGTAACACTCCTTGCGCATACAAATGGCCCAATTTTCAAATTTATTGTAGTAGTTATTGAAGAAATACTGATGAAATGTGGAACTTAGTGTCTTCAACTTCTCTATGAAAACACCCAAAGCTGTCTTAAAGGTTTCTTCTTCCGTAATCAGTTGTAATTTTATATAATCAAGTTTTATTTTATGTTTAACATCTTTACTTTTTACCAGCCTGTCTAGATTATTATAAAGTGCCTTAGTAAAGTGATAAGTGCACAATATCCGTCTCAATTGAAATGGAAGCGCACTCACCCACCCCAGTTTAAAACCGGAATATAAGTCTGTTACTAAATATTTCCTTCTTATAAGTATTCCGGTTTTCTCTTTAAATTCTATTAAGATTTTCTTAATAATAATCGCCTTGTCAGAATTTGTAATGCAATAAAGAAATGGAATGGCTCTTGAGTTCTCATCTACAACAAAGAACGTTGTTAACAGAAAGTTATATCTGTTAGTTTTATGTGTCGAATCAATAAGAACCTGAGTAGAGGAATACTTTCTAACACTATTTAGCTGATAACTATTGCATACACATAAAACAAAGTCTTGTTTATCGGTTATATTCCTACTGCAATACACCCCTTGTAGTTTTAATGAAACTACTATTAAACTTTCACTGTCTTATAAAATTCCAGAGTCTGAAGAAAGTTATATTGATCTTCATTGTATCTATTCGCTAGTTTGGATTGTGAGTATTTAAGATACCTAAGGTAGTTTAATGCCAGGTAATCATACTCTTGAATGTTGTTAGAATCGAATAAGTTAAGGTTCTCCTTGTATATTGTCATAAGTGGTATATCGTTGTTAATCTTCCTTATTAGATCCTGGCGAAGTTGTTTACTAAATTTTAAATTAAAAAATTTATAACGTGATTATGTGTACTGTTGAACACCACCTTTGATTTATTATCCTTGTATACACATATTTTGTGGAAAGCTCGGCATTTGTTGTCGTTAATATTGTCTTTCGCCAAGTTATTAATATGTTCATTTTTGTTTTCATTTTCTTTATTAATATGATGGTTGGTTTCCTCGAGGGTTGTATTACTTTGTTTTAAAATTATAGATGAATTTTGATTTTGTAAAAATTCCTCATCCATTCTAGAAGTTTTTCTATCTTCTAAGTATTGATGTTTGCATGTAAAATATTCTATAAATTTATAAGTTGGGGTTGACTTTGTGCCGGTTGCTTTAACAAAACGAAGTGGCTTAAAATTCAAATACGTCCATTTCCATTCCTCTGCCGTATCTTTATCTTGAAAGAAAATTTCGTATCCTAATGACTCTAAATTTTCTTTTATATTTGGGGATTTTATGCTTTTGGCTTTGTCAAAGCCATTTTTTAATTGATATATGCTTATCCATGGCTTTGTATCAGGGGCATAGTTTCTTCAGCCGTAGTCATAGGTTTGTTTTTATTGATAATTTGTGTTTTGCATCGAAGATGTTCCCCGTTGTCGAGAAAATCGTATTGTAATAATTTTGTAGAAAGACCGATGTCTAAACTAGCCGAATTAAGACCCTTTCCCAAATCTCTATTTCCCATCTGGTCATGATTGGGTTTGACGACTGATTTTAAATTAGTTGTAAGTTCAGATGTATTTTGATCAAAATCTCCAGAATTCACCTCTTTATTGTCATTGTAACTAACATTGCAGATGTTAGAATTGTATGAGCATGTTGACTTCGCGGAGCTTATATTTGGATTTGTTGTCTTACCATTGTGATTAATGGGCTTGTTTACAATTCTATAAACAAACCCAGCTAGATCATCAAATAATTCTCCTGCTGTGTCTGTAAGATTGAATTGAGTCATAGCCAGGGTTGCGTTTATGACAGGCATAAACCCTTTATGACATGACATGGGTTTTAACCGGTATAAACCGGATTAAACCATGTCAAAAACCTCAAAAATTTATATTTTGAAAATATTTTAAAAATTCCAAAAATAATCTCAGTTGGAATTACTTAACGTAATCTCAGGAGATTAGAAATAAAATATAAAAATAAAAATTTGCTAATAATCGAAAATTTTATCCCAAAACCTTCCAAAAATTAGTTCCTACCAAATTTTAGGTTTATGCCGGGTAAAACGTCAAAAAGGTTTATGACATGACGGTAATATCCGGTTTTTACCAGGGTGGTAAAAACCAGGTGGTTTTTACCTTACAACCCTGGTCATAGCTGGAGGCTAGAATTGAATTTGTCTCAAAAAGTGTGTAATTGCCTCAAAAGTGTGTAAATTACCTCAAAATATGTATATGCCTCAAAATCTTGTATTTGCCTCATATGAGTTAAAAATACCACCAACATCTTTAAAATTTTATTTCTTTTATATATTATCTATATCTATCCTACAACTAGCCATCCACACTTTCAAAGTAATATAAAATAAATTTATGTGTTGTGTAATAAACATTTTCCGAAATTAAATTTTTACATGTAACGAAGAATAAATATCAAAATCGGAGTTTTCATAGACAAGTTCCTCAAACAACTATCACTCAGATTGCTGAATACAACGTTTAAAATAAATTAGAAGTCCTATTTCACAATTTTGAAAAAATCGGTTCTTCACCCAAAAATAATGAGGTTTTATAGATTAACCGGACTTATAGAACAAGTAAATATTTAAAGACATACCGATTTAAACTCTACTGCATTCCAACAAGTATTATTTTCATAATTTTAACCCTTGTAGTCCATTAAAATTTTTTTTATTTTGAGGCCACAGCACAAATGAGGCACACACAAGATTTTGAGGCAGAACTTCTAAAATTTGGCAAATACGAGATTTTGAGGCAAATACACACTTTTTGAGGCAACTACATTCGTAACCATAGCTGGATAAGAATGAGAGTGTGCAAAGTACTGTAAAGGTTGTCAGGTACAGCTCGTGTGTTTTCAAAAAAGTCGCCTCGAACTTATTTTATGTGTTGTCGTTTAACAAACATAAAATCGGTCAACTTTTTTCGATTTATCGTTTCTACAAAAAATTTTTCTCTATAAAGTGTAAATTTTTGGTTAAAATTTAAAATTTGAAAATATAAATAAATTTTGAAAAAATGCCCCTTTATAAAGGAAAAATTTTGGCTGGAATAACAGATCAAAAAAGTTGACGGATTTTGTATACATCTCTCGTTGGCATTCAATATACTTTTCTATGAGTAAAAATTAAGACAATTTTTTTTCGAAAATCCTTTATTTAAAAAACACGACCCTTTTAAAATCTCAAAATTAGAATCAAAAAACTAAAATATCGTTTATACGAACTTAAACAAATAGATCTTTCTAGGAACATGTAAACTATTGATAAAAGCAACTACTTGTGACTTATTTAAATTAAAAAAGACGTTTAAAATAAAAATTATTCCTGCAAAATATTAAATGTCAATAAGAACCAGAGGCTGTTGAATAAGCTGGAGAACCTGAACATGGAAACTGTGTTGAAGGTTATGAGTAGCGGAGAGCTGGGTGCAGAATGCACAAAAACCAGTGAAACTTGGGAAATACAGGTGGAAAATTACCTGGGTGATTTGAGAAAAGGCCTGAAGAGATGCAAGGTCGGTGAACTTAAGGAGAAACTGTGGAAACAACAGATTATGTTTTCGACAGTTGAGAGAAAAGATCAGCTGATTGAGCGATTGGTCGAGGACTTGGTAGATAGTTTAGCCAAGGCTGTGGTAGCGGAACAAACAAAAGTGGCCGAAAAAGCCAGTAAGATGGCGAAGACGAGCCCGACAGAAAGGGCGGAAGAAAGTCGTGAGGAGACGACGGCGGAGATACGGCAGGAAGCAGAAGAAGCTGCGAAGACGAGAGTCGTCGAGGAGAACTTACAGATCTCGAAGCCAGCACCTTTCTTAGAGGTGGTTGGAGAAATGACCAGGTCGCTAAATGAATTCAAAGAGGAATTCAGAGACTATCTGTTCCTATCCGGATGGGATAAGGAAGGACAAGCCAAACAGGCGGGATTACTGAGAACATATCTAGGCCTAGAAGGCAGATGTATACTCAGAACATTGCCGGGAACGGCGGACACCGTGGCGGAGATATTCAGGATGATGAATTGCCATTTGAACCCTTCAAAGAGTCTAACAGCGAGAAGGATAGCGTTGCTATATCGCTGTCAAGCTGTAGGGGAATCAGCAAGAGAATTCAGCACGATAGTAACAGAACTATCCTGGAAATGCGAATTAGGTGAGATCGCTAACTCCCTCACGAGATATATTTATATAGGTGGGCTGAGAACTAAGGCGATCAGAAAGAAACTGATAGACTCAGCACCACAAACGTTCGCAGAAACCATAGAAGAAGCCCATCGACTCGAGAGAGAAGCGGAAGAGGAAGCTCAAGAAAAGGGCGAAGAAATAAAACAGGTCAAACCTAAGACCGAGGAAAAGCGGACAAGACAACCAACGTTGTGCAAAGTGTGCAACAAAGTGCACGATGAATGGAGGGACAAATGCTCGGCCTAAGAAGCAACCTGTTATAGGTGCAAAAAGACAGTACATTTCGCAGCAAAGTGCCCAATACAAAAGCCGATCAGGAATAGAGAGCCCAGGCAAGGGTGGAACAGTGATCGAGGTTATGATAGACCCCAACGAAATTGGGTGGGTCAGAGGGCCCCAAGTTGGGAGGAACAGCCCAGGAGGATGCGGGCAGATTACGAAGCACACGCTCCCGAACCATACAGAGCAGAAGACCGGGAGTATAAACCGTGGGAAGACCGTGACTTATATGAAAGAAGAAAATATGAAGAAGATCGGGAAAGATCTAGGTAGAGCCGTTATAGATCAGAAAACCCGGACGATTACTATTATGGGGAGGAAGATACCCCGGAAATGAACGAAGAAATTACAGTGTCGCTACGGGACTAGGAAGATTGGAATTTAGAGTGGTTCACATCAGAGGAGAACCAGTGGAATTTCTAGCCTATACAGGCGCATGCACGTTCTGCATTTCTTTAGAAGAGATTAATAGGACGGGGCTAAGACAATTGATGAAGCCCAGCGACAAGATATTAAAGTGTTTTGGAGGAAATACAGTGCCCGTAGTGGGTGAATTGAATGCAGAAGTGAAACATTTAGGAACTTCCAAGATGGTGGAGTTCCTAGTGATGGAACAGGGAACGAACGTACTGTCCAACCTAGACTGTGTGAAGTTACAGATACTGCAGTGGTTGGGGCCCAACGTAAATAATTATAGCCATAAAAAGGTCTATAATTATTGTTCCTGGATCAGCTTTTCGATTCGATTATTGCCTAACGTTAGACCATTCGCTTCGAAAAGGAGACCCGCCCCTTATGTGCTGCGCCCTGTAGTTTAAATAGAAATTCAAAGATTAGTAGATGAAGGCGTACTCGTGCCCCCTAAGTGGACAGAATGGGTTAGCCCAATAGTCGTTGTGAAAAAAGAAAACGGWKYMTAAATAAATATAATAATATCATAGAACTTGAAATATTAACATAAATATATTACAATGTTTACTAAAGGTTTAAAAGGACCAAACGGTTATTCACAGAGCGTATATGATCACTTTGTCACCCTGGGGCATATTAGCATGATATCATGTAATAAAATCGAAAGTTATTTGTCAAACCCAAATGCAGTACTTTCGGACTACAGTGACCACGACCCTATGTTTAAGACAGAACGAACAACGTTCTCTCTAGCGATACCAACTACTAACATTACAGTTCAACGATCCCTAAGCTTACTTGTTGACACCAACAAATAAGACCTTCTACAATGGGAAGACGACTTTAAGGAGACCGTCACACTATGTGATTGGAGTCAACCAATAGCAAATCAAGTACTACACACACTCTTGTCTAGTAACATTCTTCCGATTGTCAAAGAGCAAGCGACTACACAAGGCAAACTATGCGCATTACTGTCGTCTAAATACCCAAGATCGAAGAACATCTACTATTACAACGAGCTTAACAAAACGAAACAAGAGAATTTCTTAACCATTACTCAGTACAGACAACGGATTTAGTTCATTGTGAGAAGATTGAGTATATGTCTTGATTGGGAAGAATTAGAATACGAAAAGAAGATAGAAGAAGCATTCTATGCAGGTTTAACTAGGAATACTCGCCTCGAAATAATCAAATTTACAGCATTGAACTTCGATGAACTAGTGGATTACATTCAAACTCAAGAAGAGTCACTAATCCAAATGGCACTCGACGACAACACTAAATACAACAATCGTCCACCTAAGCCCATTACAACATTCTGTTCATATCATCAATCGAATTCACACTCTACAAGAGACTGTAAAGCACTACAAAGAGGTAATAACGGGTACACATCCTACAGAAACAATGAACAATCTTCATACAGTAGACCTAATTTCAGACAACATCGAGATCAGAGAACTCCCAGCAGGAACACTCATTACAATAACAACTCTAACACTTCGCAGTCTAACCAGAACAGATCACAGCAAAGCGATAACAGAGAGTTCTGAAGACCAAGTCAGTCATATAATTCCAACAACAATCGGAATAACAATAATCCGAGAAACTCTCGATCATGGGCATTAAAGGAGCCTCAAGAGAAACCAGATGTCTGCCGAACAATAGGCAAAGTAAAGAACGAAACAGTAGAAATAGTATGGGATACCGGATCAGCTTATAATTACTGCGGACCTGAACTTCTACAAAAGAATAAACTTGAAACCCATATAATACCGAAACAATATGCCGAATTGGCTAACGGAGACCAAATTACAGTCAACAAAGAAGCGAGATTAGAATTCAGCATTGGCAAAGACAACGGAAACACGTTTAAAGGCAACTTCCGTATACTGCCAGCTAGAAGTAACGAGTTATTAGTGGGAATGGAGTTTATGAAAAATAACGACGTAAAGATGGATTTCAAGAATAATATCCTCGAAGTCGACTCCAACAACTTCTATAAGATAGGATTACGACCTAACACCCTTCAAAACGAACTTTTAAATGAAACAGAAAAACAGATTATACAGAAAACAAAGATTTACAAAACAATTTCAATTACAAAAGATAAGAATGAAGAACTAGATACGTATATAGCAAACGTAAAACTTCAAAATCCAAGCCTAGGATGCATAGAAAAAGCATTCCACCGGATTCCTCTTAAAGAAAATAAAGCAATCTGTAAGAGACAGTACAATATTCCACTTTCTATACGTGAAGAAACACAGAACGAACTCAAAAAACTTTTAGAAATGGAGATAATACGTTACAGTAACAGTACATTTTCATCACCAGCTTTTCCAGTATTGAAAAAGAATGGAAACATTCGTTTGGTAGTCGATTACCGCGAATTAAACAACATCACGATAAAGGAACCTTGTCCTTTGGAAAATAGTTTCTTCAATCTACTCAACTTAAAAGGAATGAAATTCTTCTCAAGTATCGATTTAAATATGGGCTACTATCAGATTCCAATTCATGAAGATGACATTTATAAGACGGGATTTGCAGCTTGCGGAGAACACTACGAATTTATTCGTATGCCTTTTGGTCTAGCTAACGCACCCGCAACCTTCCAAAAAACTCTAAGCAGAATAGTAGGAAAAGAAAAGAATACCTACGTATATTTGGACGATATCTTGATCGCATCGGAAAGCGAAGAACAACATTGTGAAGACATAAAAAGAACGATCAATAAACTTGTTGAGAACAATATCTCAATCAATTTTGACAAAAGTGTCTTTAACAAAAAAGAAGTCGAATACTTAGGCTTTTACATATCACAAGAAGGACTTAATATCAAAAAAGATGGATTAGAAAAGATTAACTCAGTTAAACCAAAGAAGACTAAGGACGTACAGAAGATAATGGGACACCTAAATTGGTTTCGAAACTTCGTCAAAGACTTCAGTAATAAAACAGAGTTCCTAACCAACCTTTTACAACGAAACAAAAAGTTCAATTGGACAAATGAGGAAGATAACAAATTAAAAAGCGTATTAAAAGACATTAGAGAATCGAAAACACTTATCTTTCCCACTTTAGAACAGATTTCGTACTCGAAACGGATGCAAACTTAACAGGCATCGGAGGAGTAGTCAAACAAGACAATAAAGTCGTTTCAATCTATAGTTACAAGCTGAAGAATAGCGAAGTAAACTATACAATTACGGAAAAAGAAACATTTGCCGTAGTAAAGTCACTTGAATTCTTCAAACCAATCATTTTCAATTCCAAAGTACTAGTAAAAACGGATAATCTAAACTTAATCGGTTCTAAAGATCTTACACAACGACAACAAAGATGGAAACTCATACTTAGTGAATATTGTTTAGAATTACAGCATATAAAAGGTGAAAACAACCAAATGGCTGATGCAATTTCACGACTTTCCTTCATAAAACAACTAAAGATAGACATGAAAATATTAAAAGAACAAATTCTTATATTATACGCAGTAGAAGTCGTTCCATCAATACAAGATGAGGAAAACAGAATAGTTGAACTTCTAGATAAAAAATTCAAAATTGACGAGAAGGAGAGAGTCTACATAGACCCAACAAATAGTAAAGAAATGCTTGAATTTTTACATCGATTCCTAATTCATCCAGGAACCAAGGCGCTAGTACAATGCGTGAGAAAGTATTACAACATCCCGAAGTTGCAAGAAGTTTGCAAAGGAGTAACGCAAGATTGTCTCTTATGTCCATGTATAAAGAACCCAAAAAGAGGTTACGGAGAACTAACTGGACACTTAGCAAAGACGACAAATGACAAAACCCTGGCCATAGATCTGTTAGGTCCCCTATACACCAAATACTTCAAGACTAATACAAAAAAGAAAGAGTTTAACTTACTTGTTATGACAGATAGTTTCACAAAGGTAACCAAAGTAGAGTTACTGTTTAGCACTACATCTGAGGTAATTATAGGAAGAATATTAAGAGGATGGTTTCCACAGATGGGAATTCCCCAAGCTATATTAAGCGACAATGGACCACAGTTTACATCAGACGTTTTTCTTGATTTCCTCGCTGAACACAATATTAAAGAGACAAAGACAAGTCCATACAATCCAACAGCTAATTCTTTAGTAGAACGCCGTAATGCCGAGATCACAGTAGGATTGCGTGCACAGAAAGGAATGGAACTCAGAAATGCAGTGAAAAGTATTGAAAGAAGATTAAACTTAAATACAAATAGCGAAATGAAGATGTCACCTTTGGAAATGCATGAGCAAAAAGGACTCATTGACCCTTTAGAAAGAGACCTCTCAGAACAAGTAGAAAGAGGAATAGAAGTAAGAGAAGAACTTGCGAATCTTAGATTAGACAAGAAGAATGAAAAAAGAATTAAACATACGTACTCAACAGGAGATATGGTATGGTTAAAGAACTTAAACAAAGAAGATAAATTAGGATATACTTACAACGGACCATACTTAGTAATAGATACAATTGGAGATAACAAACAGGTTATTTTAAAGATAGGAAATAAAGTTATGAAACACAACCTAAAGAACGTTATGCCTTTGAAAAGAAGCGGGCAGGATGTTACGTCATAGAACATGACGTAAGCCATAACGTCATCACGTTACGCCATGAGTAATTGTTTATAAATAAATATAATAATATCATAGAACTTGAAATATTAACATAAATATATTACAATGTTTACTAAAGGTTTAAAAGGACCAAACGGTTATTCACAGAGCGTATATGATCACTTTGTCACCCTGGGGCATATTAATGCGCAAAAAATAGTTAAAATTTCAATCATTCACAAAAGGGGTTGAGTTCTTTCCCACTCCTAAAAAATAATATATAAGCGTCTTAATTGTAAATATACCTCGGGGGTATATTTAACATTGCTTATTGATCAGTGTTGAAAAAAGTTAATATTTTAAAGTTTGATTTTTAAAACATTTTTATAAAAATGCAATAAATTATTTTTATAATAAAATATTATTTTAATAATTATATTTTATTTGCTCGTTTGATCTTATTTGTAATCAAAACGAGAATTTACAGATAATTATTTCGTATTTTAACAAAATATTATTCAAAAAATTAATTTCTTTATATACAGTGCTCACTCGGTTATGTCACATATTTTTCTAATCACACTGTGTTATATCACATTTTTGGCCCTAAAAACAAGCTTTATAGTGTTTTTCAAAATTTAATATTTTATAATATGCAACCAAATAAGTTTAAAATAGCAAATAAAATTCCAATAGTTTCGTATAAAGCATTGTATAGCATTAATATCGTGTTTGGAAACGAATAATAGCACGTGATTATAAAAGTTACTTTTTATGTCACACTTGTTACATCCTCTCAATTCTCGAAGATAAGATACAAAATATAGGCGAAAATTACAGGAACATATCGAATACATGTTAAAGGTAAATATATGAGTAAAATAGAAATCATTTGGTTCAGATATGAAGATAGAATCGAAATTTATCGAAAATAGTGGGAAATATAATTGAATTAAGAAAAGTGACATATGTTAGGTTCTATTACAAGAAAATGTCTTCAAGGATACCAAATTGATCATTTGGAAAGGGATTTATACAATTAGCTATTACCCATGTATTAGACTTGGTAATTGACCACCTCAATCGCATAATCGGTTTGAAATATTTTGGTCGGAATACCAGAATTATTCGAACAGTTAGATATATATAACTATATTCTGTTTACCTTTAAAATAAGACAGACATATTGTCTGGACCATCTTTAGCTATTTAAAATACTTATATCAATTTGATATATAACTAGACAAAATAATTTTTTAAATATTATATGAACCAGACATGAGAATTTTAGGTGTTTTCCCTACCCGAGCCCGACCCGACCCGATTCGGGTCGGGCGGGTTCGGGTAGAAAATATAAATTTTTTGGTAGTAATTTATCATGTAATTTCAAAATTTTTGTTAAAATTTACACCAAAATATGAGTGGATGTTCAAAATTTCTTAGACCTAAGGCCTCAAATACTCCATTGGGAATCTTTCCCACGTTTGCTTAATTACTGGAATGTAAATCTGAAGTTTATATTATTATATTTTCATTATTTTCATGTTTCACGATTTGTTGAGAATTTTTAGCGATTTCGGGCGGTCGGGTCGGTTATTCTCATGTCTGATATGAACATAAATATTGATCTGAAAATATATAAACGATAACGTTTTTCTTGAACTATTCGTGTAGTACCCCTAGTAGATTGATACCATTCAGATAACTTTCCCAAGTGGTTTATGACCCGGTTGCCAATTCATAAATAAGTTTGAATTCAAACGATAACTTTAATAATTATAAAATAAACAATGAGTTTTACCAGAAACTAGCGAACTTAAGGCCCAGATTCAATGATGAAACATTATCACTCTATGATAATCTCCTGCTTTTCGGTCATTCGGCCATAAAGCATGTAAATTCAATATTTAAAATCTTATGGCTAACCATTTTTATGAAGATAATCCTGATATCATAAAAACGTTACTCGTTCGCCGTAAAAATATTCGATATCTGGATCGTTTCAGTTAACAATTTTGCGAACATTATCTAGAATTGGTTGTATTTGTATCGAGACTGACTATTCAAGAGAAAATATACATTATTATAGCATATCAAATTTTTTAGTCACATTATATACGTTATATCACAAAATCGCTAAAAACACGTCAAAAACGGGAACTGTGACATAACCGAGTGAGCACTGTAATATAAATCATGTAAATACTTATTTTATTCGACCAACTTTTTCAAATATTAAATTTTCGAACTTAAAACTTATGTGTTATGATTAGGGGTCGGAAAATATATGACGAAAAATCGGCAAATATATGATTATATATGATTTTGTCAAAATCTCATTATAATTTCGAATTTTCAATAAAATAAAATATACGAATTCCTTCCAATCGGAGATATTATGGGTGGAAAATTTCCAGAAATTTGGTAAAAATATATGATTTTTACCAAACCACATATTTTCCGACCCCTAGTTATGATATTAAATTAAATCACTATTCCATATACTAAATATCGAAAGTGGTTGACATATGAAATCAAAACTACATTTTCAAAATTACTAGTGCACATGTTATAAAATATATTTCATAATTTAATTAATCATTACTAGAATTTATACAAAACACAGCGGCTCATCAACACCATACAAGCACTTATGTCTAATTGGCATACGTACATGGTAAACCTGGGGCCGGGCACGAAAGGATAGATATCAAACGAGGGATTTTTCAGGGAGACAAGATGTCTCCTACCCTCCTCTGTGTAGCACTCACAATCTTGAAGACAGTTAATCTCCCTGATATGAAAAATGGGGAGAACCCTAACTGGTCTCATAAGGTTTGCTACATGGATGATATTAAAATATTCGGGAGCTCGATCTCAGCGTTGGACAATAAGGTTATCGCGATTCGTAGACTAGGTAGCTTGATTGGCCTAGAAATCAACGAAAACAAAAGCGGATTAGTAACTGAAGCCAAGCGAGAAAGAATAGCTCTAACGAATTCGTTAAGGACTTTTCCTCTAATCAAAGAGGACAGTGGAAATGCCTACAAATACCTGGGTTTTAAGCAGGTATGGATCAACGGTAATACCACAAAAGACGATATAACCAAAGAAGCAGTTAGAAGACTCAGAAAAATTATAGGGTCCCATCTGACGTTGGTTAACATAGGTAAACAGATAAGTATATCTGTAGTACCACTAATGCGGTATGTATCCCAGGCTATCGACTGGAAGCTTTCTGAGCTCAACAACCTTAATAGGTTGACCAGATGCCTAATGAAAAGAAAAGGGTTGATACCGTACAGAATATGCAATGCACGGTTATACGTGAAGCATACCAAAGGAGATATCGGTTTACCCAACTTTATTGAGGAAGACTACTTAGCCATCTGCAGTACCCTTAGGTACATGGTAGATCAAGGCTTGGAAGAACTTAACCTCATAAGAAGTGAGAGGACACCTTCCACAGTGATCATGCACGAGCAGTATGAGATCCAAAACGCACTAGATGTGGGAGCGGGTCCATACTCAGTGATCATCACAAAGTTGGAAAGAAGAAAAGCCAAGATAGACTTTGGCGGGAAGCAAGATTGGTCTAGTAAAACAGGATCGGAAGAGCGTAAACTAATACGCAGTACCGTCCTATCCAACTAGTTGAGCCAAATGGAATGATGCAAGCTAAGGTCCCCTTTCAACACTGTCAGAAAGGATCCGGGAACTTGTATCTCCAAGAGCCACCTGTGGTTACGCAGACCGGGACTATCCAGGAGGGATGTCAAGCAAGCGTTGTTACTGCAGGATGGCATCGGATCACATAGGTCGTGGCAAAAGGTTGTAAACCCAGACACGAACGTGACCTGCAGGAGATGCAACAATAAGAGTGAAACAGTAGGACATGTGCTGGGCGCCTACCCAGCCATACCGTTTAGTCTACTTAAATCTAGACATGACGCGGTTGTTCTTATGATTGCAAATGAGATAATAGCCTACCATGATTTAGGCAAAAAGTTATCATTGCAAGATACTGGTGGGAGAGTTGCCCGTAACTCTGAAAGATTCAAGTTAATCCTTGACCAGAGAATCACCATAGGTGATGGGCCAAACAAAACGGTGCAATTGCCGGACATTGTTTGTATTGACAAAGTCAAAAAACGAATAACGATCGCTGAGATCGGAGTTTCAGTTGAAGACTTAACCAGCTGCAAAGAAGAGGAGAAAATCAAGAAGTATAGGAAATCGGCCGCCATGCTAACCAGGCGGTACCGAGGATATACCGTTGATTGTCGAGCCTTC
>JASNJN010000385.1:0-10151 GCA_030180075.1 Mikrocytos mackini | reverse complement strand
CAGCTGCAAAGAAGAGGAGAAAATCAAGAAGTATAGGAAATCGGCCGCCATGCTAACCAGGCGGTACCGAGGATATACTGTTGATTGTCGAGCCTTCGTGATTGGCCAACTTGGAGCCGTATCCAGCGTTACACACAGAAACCTGTATCAGCTCAGGAAGAGTGTGCTAACGAAGAAAGATAACAGGCTGCCCAAAAGACCAATCGAAGAATTATACGGAAAATTGCTTAATGTGACCATTAAAGGGTCACTGCAAATATACCGTTGGTTTATCTCTGATGCCGCAACGCCCAAGTGGGAGGCTAGAGACAGAGCGCCGGCAGTGTACACCGACTGCCTTAAAAAACTGGTGGACAAGAGAAAGAGTGCACACCGCGCGCCCAGCGCGCGCAGCCCCAAGAGCTCGAAGCACAGAGTACGAGAGCGCGGCAGGAATTGCCAGGTTCTGGACAAGGCTTCCAGGAATGTCGACGACATAAAAGTCCAGAAATTCAGACATAGGTCTGGGCGGAACATTACGGGTTTTCCGAAAGACGTCGTAAGTGACGAAGTAAATGGGATTTGATCCCAAGGGAACATTTTGTGATATGCGTTGAGGAGCGCAAAGTTTAACTGAGTAAGTTAGTGGTGAGGAAGAGTGAAATTTATAATTAATTACTTAATTAGTTTCTCTTATAAAAAAAGTATTGAATTGAGAGAAGCTTTTGATCTTCGGGTAAGCATAGTTATTATTGGCGCAGTGAAAAGGCAATATTGAGCAGAAAATGTATTGAACGTTAGTTGGTTTTGTGTGCATTATGTCCCAAGTTGTAGGCGCCTTTACAAAAACCGTATTTTTAAAAAAGCTTTTAACTTTAGTTTCAAGATCACCAGGAATGTTTGTAGTACTTTCGTTTTTGTTTTCTGGTAAGTTTATTTCATCCATTATAATCAACATCAATTCAACTGTATATTCCGAATCCTGTTCAACATCTGTATCTCTGTTTACTTTTTCTTTCTTATGTGAACTAGGCACATGTGTTAATTCCTCATTTTCAATCTGTTCATGAATTTTCATAGTAATATTCCTATGTAATGTCTTTAATAAGTCATAGGTGTTTTCCCATGCATTCACACCAGGTTTTATAAGCTCCTTTAAAAGTGAATCATTATCATTTTGCAACTTCTTCAATTTATCTTCTACATCCGACCTTGACATTGTTAAAGAAAGAACTTGTTCGAGCATTGATCTGTTAATGTTGTATACTATGTAAGCTTCGATATCACTACTACTAATCTTGTGGTCTCTGTTATTCACAAGTTCTTTTCGTAAGTCTATACGTATAATCAGTATCCTAGAATATAAATTTAAAATTTTCTCTTTTGTAACTACCTTTTCCTCTTCATCAATTTTTGTTTTTTTGCTCGTATCCACTGTTGTATTTATCCCCAAAAACAGTTTATTATATAAAACTTCGTTAGGCTCTTGAAAGACTTTTAATTTGGGATATTCGGGCAAACTTTCCACAAACCGTGTGAAAAAGGATTTTCCCGATCCTGAAGGGCCATTGATTGAAATGCTGATTCTTTTTTTGAAGATTTTGAGTAATAGAAGGTACGCCAGAGTCGAATCGTCAACTAAGTACTCCTTATCTTTGTTATAAATCTTCGTTAGATTGTAATTTTTTATGAGGTGTTTCATATTTGTAACAATATCATCATCTATGTCGTCAATTACCTTTTTCAATTTCATCGGGGGATAAATTGATATTCCGCATTCGTTGAGTATAATGAACTATTATAAAGAGATTTAAATTTGAATTTGAATTTACTTAAAATTTGAATAGTTTAAAAAATAAATAAATATAATAAAAATGACAAAATCAGTTTTTAACCATTTTCTAAAACAAGGTGTTCCCGACAAGATGAATTCATCCAATAGGAATATAACACCCTCATCTAACGACGAACCGCGTCGTTATCACGCTCATTTCAGAGACTCGGAAAAACACACACCCCCTCAGGCCCAGCATACCTTACCTAAGCGTTCCCCTTCAATAGATGCACTGCAGGATCACGATCCCAACTTCCGTACCTCCATGCAAGTCTTTACGTCCGAGCTTCCAAATACAAAACTTAAAATTTCACACGAAATTCCCAAACTGGAAGACATCCATAAACAAGACATCATTGCCTGGGTACAGAACTTCGTTGCAGTCATCAGCGCTAATAAATGGGACGAGGAAACTTCTAAGGCTATTCTGAACTCTCTAGTCACTCCTTCTATCCTGGGATACATCGACCCCAGCAAGCCGAAGGACGAAATTCTTAAAGCCTTACTACACATCAAATACCCCGCCACAGACGCAGCCAAGTACAGTTGGAAGTTAAAAGGGGTCCATCAGAACCAATACAACTCTATACAAGAATATGTTAACATCATTGCCTACTACAATACGAGATTATCTTTGTGTCTGGGACTGTGCGATCAAGAAAACGATAAAGCACTCATACAAGCCTTCCTCAACGGACTATCGTATGACACACAGAGGCAAGTTACACTACTCGGATTAGTCAATGCACAAGACATCTATCACCGAATATGTGAGGTAGAGAACTTAATAGAGACACAAAGCCAGAAAAGCGGAAATAAAGAGTATCACACAAGATATACAAAGGATAAATACCATTCTAGTAGACAGTACGGAAACGGAAACCAATACTGCTCTTACCATAAAAGTAGAGGGCATAGTACAGCCGATTGCAGAGCTCGAACACAGAATCCTCGAGACAATAGAAATGAAAACAGAAACTTTAATAGAGGAAGAGGAAATTATGGGTCTTACAACAGAAGCTCGACACCACAGGATCAATACAAAGCTCAGAACAAGGGTTACAACAATTCTTATAACACTCGTAACTATAACTCACCCCGAAACCAGAACGCCGCCATGATTTCAAAAGGAAGGGTTTCAAACAATGAAGAAACTCCTCAGGAACCTAAACTTTTCGCTATACAAGAACCCATGACACCTATTCCCAGTGTCGAATTGAAAATAAATGTCGACGGAAAACAAGGCACCGCTCTGCTTGATACTGGTAGCTGTGACAATTACATTAGCAACACTTTTCACC
The DNA here is from genome assembly GCA_030180075.1 of Mikrocytos mackini. NCBI lineage: Eukaryota > Endomyxa > Ascetosporea > Mikrocytida > Mikrocytiidae > Mikrocytos > Mikrocytos mackini. The sequence continues at coordinate 7,037 of JASNJN010000385.1, read as the reverse complement.
AGAAGATTGGAGTTTTAGCTGAAAGTATTCCCAATAAAGCCGTCACACTAGCGAATGGAAGCACTATTATGGTTGACAAGAAGACGAAGGTGACATTTCAGATAGAGAACGATGCTAACATCAAGTATACGGATGACTTCTTCATCCTTGACCCATCGTCAATCGATGTCTACCTTGGAAGGCGTTTTATGATCAACCAGGGAGCCATCATAAACTTCAATGACCAAACAGTGTCATTCGATGGGAAGTATTATGAATTACCAGACCGTGAAAGGATTTCTCACATACAGTCTGACAAGCTACTAACGCAAAAGGCCAAGATCTTCTCCATATCGGAAACCACAGAGAAAACAGCCGGAATAGAGATACAGGAACTTGTTAAAAGCAATAAAATAAGAAATCCAGACTTAGGAGAGATAAAGTTTACTAAACATACGATCACATTAGACGACTATACACCCTTTAACTTCAGACCATATATATTACCTCTCTCTCTTGTAGAACAGACGCAGAACGAAGTGAATAAACTAATAAAAGAGCAAGTAATAAGACCCAGTGACAGCTCATTTTGTTCACCTGCGTTCCCCATAGTAAAAAGAAATGGATCGATACGATTAGTTGTCGATTATAGACACTTGAACAGTAAAACAAGAAAGGAGTTCTATCCAATGCCACCTATTCAACACATTTTAGGACAATTAAGAGGAGCTCGAAGATTTTCACAGATAGACTTAAAATCAGGATATTACCAAATTGGAATACTAGAGGAGGATATACCCCTGACATCCTTTTCACTTAACGATCAGCAATACGAATTCTTACGTATGCCGTTTGGTTTGTGTAATGCACCTCACACATTCCAGCGAGCGATGCAATATCTATTTGGGACTCATCCGTTTATTAAATGCTACTTGGACGATGTTCTAATTCACTCTCAATCGTCGCAAGAACACTGCAAACACTTGGAGACCTTCTTCAACATAGTTAAAGATAACGGACTCGCAATCAACTACGACAAGTCCCATTTTAATAAAGATAATGTTAAATACCTAGGTTACCTCGTGGACAAGGAAGGAATTAGACCTGACTTAAGCAGAATAGACACTTTTGACCTCACTGAACCCAAGAACAAGAAACAACTAAAGCGAATCATTGGGTTGATACAATGGTACAGACCATTCATTAAGAATCTCAGCGATAAACTAGCATTCCTTACTTCTATGACTAGGGATACTGAGAAACTAACATGGGATGGAGATAAGACAAACCTACTAAAAGACTTACTTAACGAAATAAAGGAACAGACCCTTTTACATTTTCCTGACTTCGCGAACCCATTCGAATTAACCGTAGACGCCAGCAATACAGGACTCGGAGGCGTATTGTATCAAGATAACAAGATTATAGGATTCTTTTCAAAAAAACTAACAGAGACTGAAAAGAACTACAGTATCGTGGAAAGAGAAACCCTAGCGATACTACGGTCAATTGAACACTTCAAGACGATCATATTCTCCAATAAAATCTACGTACATTCTGACAACAGAAATCTATTGTTTGCTAAGGACCTTTCAAAAAGATGTGAACGTTGGAAGTTACAATTGGAAGAATATAATCTGGACATCAACCACATCGCCGGAGAGAAAAACGAAGAGGCGGACTTAATGTCTAGACTTATGTGCTTAAAGGAAAATCCTACAAACTTCGAATTTAACTTGAGAGAAATAGCAAAACACACCATCAACCAGGAAATCAAAGCAAACTTACAAATCAAAGATAAAACGATAGGAGGACATAAGTTAAAATTCACCAAGGAAGATCAAATGATTATACCGGACACCATCGCGGACAGACTCTTACTTGAAATCCATAAGTACCTACAACACCCTGGACAAAGAATACAGTATGAAACTATAAGAAACTACCTCTATATCAGCAACATTAAGAACAGAATAAAAACACTCGTGGGTAACTGTCATGCTTGTCAAAAATCTAAGAAGACTTCGACCAAATACGGATTTATAGAAGGGAACTTAAGGAAAAAGGAACCCTTTAAATTCGTTTCTACAGACCTCTTCGGACCAGTTAAAACAGCATTTTTTGAAACAAAAAGAACAGAAGGAAGTTTCTACATTATAACGCTTTTAGACCTAGCGACACGTTGGGCAGAAGCAAGGATCTTATTTGGAATTACAGGAAATGACATTTGCAAGGCATTCCAAGAGGTTTGGCTGACTAAATTCGAAGCACCGCAACATATTTTGTCTGATCAAGGAAGACAGTATATCTCTAACAACTGGAGAGATCTATGTGGGGAAGTCAAGACCAAGCCAATATACTGCTCGAGTTACAATCCAACAGGCAACTCGCCTACAGAAAGACTGAATTCTGGAATTGCATTAGTATTACGACTAAACCGTAATAAAGATCTTGAAGGACTTGAWTAMGAYTAAACCGTMATAAAGATCTTGAAGGACTTGAAAATAAGATTCAGAACCGACTCAATTACATGGTTAACACAACAACTGGCACATCCGCATTCGAAAACAGATTCCTGTACTCACCACTAGATCCCATCAAAAGGAACTTGACGAGAAAGATAGTTAGTGGGATGAGAAAGGCCGACGAGAAAGCGGAGATTGTTCAAAGGAAAACTAATTCAAAGAGAATTCAACACGAATACAAGGAGAATGAACAGGTTTTAGTTATAAGACACTTTGGAGATAAAATTATGGACCCATGGAAAGGGCCGTTCGTTGTCATAAGAGTTATTGATAAGAACCGCATTGAAATTGACGAAGGCTACAAGAAAAGCATACAGAATATAAAAAATGTGAAGCCTTATGCGGAAGGAGCAGGATATGATGAACTATCATAAAGAGATTTAAATTTGAATTTGAATTTACTTAAAATTTGAATTTAAATTTGAATAGTTTAAGAAATAAATAAATATAATAAAAATGACAAAATCAGTTTTTAACCATTTTCTAAAACAAGGTGTTCCCGACAATGGTAAATGTCTATAATCTCATAATATTTCATCTGTCAAAGTTTTCGTTAGTGTTTCCCTTTATTGAATTTGATTACAAATTTGTAAACACTTTAGAAGGCCTTTTTTGTTGTTCCTGTATTTGATCTCAATATTTTAACTGTTTCTTTTCGTCCAACAAGGAATCGGTTTCGTATTAAAGATTTATAGTTAAAAGACAGGATTGGATGTATCGATTTCCTTATCATATTTTCACCTGGTCTTTCAATCTATCCAACAAGTCGGTTATTTTGATTCTCTTTACAAACAAAATCACTTTACTATGGATTTATCTAATAAAAACGTATGTTCAAATCTATTGAATAGTTTTCGATTCCTTAAAACTATATGCAGACGAAGGCTCTTTACAAGGGCTGCACTAGCTTTGTGTTTCAAGTAGTTTTGTTTTATATGAACATATTCATTCTTCAAATAGTCCAAACATTTGAAAAGGTTGATTTTCCATTCAGTTTAACAAAAATTCCCGGAGATATAATATTCTGGTTCTCTGTTCCTTGTAGTTGGTCCTGTAATTTCCTCATTTTGGTTAAGAATGTTCTGATCTTGGTTAGGATGTCAATTGGATTTATGAATACTTTGCCCGATATAATATCCTGTGAGTCGAATATAACGTTTATTGCATCTAGATTCGGGGTTCCATTGAGTATTATTTCTTCCCTTGTGTGTTCTTTGATGGTTTCAATGTAAATTCCTGATATTATCATAAAGAGTAATCAATTGGGTATAATCATACTCATGGCCTAGTACAGCTTGTATAAAACTGTGTTTCTATATTGGCGTATGTAGAGTTTCAAGAGAGGATCGTAGTGTCCAAACTTTTTTAAAATTTGAAACTCATAATCTGTACCGAGTTTTGACTACTAGACAGCTTTATTCGACTCCAAACTTATTACAACGAAAGATTATAATCTCACATTATGGCCTCGCTACATTCCAGGAAATATAGCATATCAGATTACAATCAGCCGGTATCTATAAATATTTCTTTTGGCAATAGGATCTAGAAGCATTTATAATAAATAGACAGTTACAGCTTGACTTTAAACTCATATCCTGAAGAACACGGGATTACTGGATGTTGAAGACTTACATATGAAGTATTAAATGAAGCTCTTTAATATTATCGAAACTAAAAAGCTCGAAAGTACTTCAAAGGACCACTTAAACGACACAAAGTATTCAACGAATTAAACTTGAACACTAAAGATCCGGTGTCTAAGTATTGTATGAACAGAATAGCGCAATGTTTAAATATTCTTCTATAACCACCATAACTATTTCTAGGAACATTCTAGAAATCTAAGAGTCTAGTATTGAACTCGCTGTCGAGTACATAATAAATCGGCGTATAAGATCACGTTATTGGTTCCATGTCGTAAAATAAAATAATAAAGAGAACGAAGTTACAAATGGAGAATACAGGCAAAAGCTAAGAAATTTAAAAGTTGACATGGAATGCTATGGAGAACATCTACCCTTTCTAGACTCAACAAAGACCACATCTTCCATATCTCCATTTCAAATGCAACGGCTATATCAACATCAGATATCTACTTTTCCAATGGTTGCTTTTAATGGAATAATCCTCAACAAAGGCAAAGTAACGGAAATAGCCCACATCTAAATCAAACCCAGGCATGGAAGTAAACACACCAAACATATAAGGATTACAGAAACATCGTAACTTCTTTACTTGCAAAGAATATCCTATTGATTGTTATAAAGACAAAGTATACGAAAACTTCGTATATTAAGAAATCTTTACCAAGTTATTTTAATCTATGCGAAAGTTTTGCAAAGATTTTAGCAAGAGATGAAAACAACATACTTTTAATGTCTAAAATGGATGATGATTTAAAACTTAGACAACTATAGAGACATTCATTACTCCAGTTTCTATTATACTGATAAAATATAAACAAGGAGTTTGGACTAAAAAGATATGAATATTGAAGAACAGACAATATTATACTTATGTGAATAGCGAATCTAATCATTCTTTCGTTAAACCGCTTCTGGGTTCGATCTTTCTCTTCCTGTTTTTCTTCGTCATATCGATATTGTGGCTCCACTTCATTTTCCCCGTTTTTCTTGCATTCTCCCCGAATTTTTTTCATTTTCCCCGATTCCTACCATTTTCCCCGTTTTTTTAGAAATGGAAGTCTTAAAAATGATCAAAAAAATGCAGTTCAACAATTTAAAATTTAATGGGTCGGTTTAAAAATTTCTGTAAATTATTATCAGTAAAAAATTTTGAACTTGAATTTCAAAATTTCCACTGCTTTGTAAATTCGGTAAAAACATGATTTTCTACAAAGGTATAAAAATTTCAAATATAAATTACCTAATAAAAAAATTCTGAAAATCAAATTTTTTTGGTGATGAAAACAGCGTTTTTATGGTCTAATTAAAAATTTTGAAAAAAAAATTTTTTGGATTTTTCCAAGGGGGTACATCACATCAGGTAGTTTTCAAAAAAAGTCGTACCATAAAAACTCGAATTTTTTCATGAGTTTTTTTTGAAATTTATCTACCTAACGTGTTTTCGAGAGATCTACAAAAATATACCTATAAAAATTTTCATGGATTTCCCAGTCGAGTTAATATCAAAAAATTAAAAATTCGGGTTAAAATCCACCTTTTTTGGGTCGTCCGTATATCAAGTATTTTTTCGAATTTTTATCTCAAAATTGTTTTGTCGTTAAGACTTCCCCCGTTAAAAGCCGTAAAAAATTTTTCAGAAAAAATTTTGTATAAAAATCATATATTTTCGTATGCGACTTTTTTGACCAAAATCAAAATTTTAGGTTCAAAAAATTCGAAAATAATTTTTGATGGAAATCTCAAAAAATTTACCAAAAATCATTTTATTACTTAAGTGGCATGTTAATTTGGTATTTATAGTGTTTAAATATAGATTTCCATCAAAAAAAAATTTCGAATTTTTTGAACCAAAAATTTTGATTTTGGCCCAAAAAGTCGTGCACAAAAATATAAGATTTTTATACAAAATTTTTTCTGCAAATCTTTTTACAGCTTTTAACGGGGGAAGTCTTAACGACAAAACAATTTTGAGATAAAAATTCGAAAAAATACTTGATATACGGACGACCCAAAAAAGGTGAATTTTAACCCAAATTTTTAATTTTTTGATATTAACTCGACTGGGAAATCCATGAAAATTTTGTAGGTATATTTTTGTAGATCTCTCGAAAACACGTTAGGTAGATAAATTTCGAAAAAAATTTCACGAAAAAATTTGAGTTTTTATGGTCCGACTTTTTTTGAAAACTACCTGATGTACCCCCTTGGAAAAATCCAAAAAAAATTTTTTTCAAAAATTTTAATTAGACCATAAAAACGCTGTTTTCATCCAGAAAAAATTTTTATTCCCAAAATTTTTTATTAGGAAATTTGTATTTGAAATTTTTTTCACGGGCAAAAATTCAATTTTTGAAAACCACAAAAAAAAATTTTTTTTTGCTCAGAAAATTGAAATTCAATAAAAATGGAGAAATTTTTTAAAATTCAAATTCAAAATCTGTGGCAAATAGAATTTGTGGCAGATGGAAGAATTTGTGGCAAACGGAAGAATTTGTGGCAGATTGAAATTTAACCTACCAGAGGCTCTATGGGACCTGAAAATCATTCTAGAGCGTTAAAATGACGTAATAATAATCATATGCAATTTTGAAAAATTGCTTTTTGGGAGCCCTAGTCATAACGTACACTTCGGGTATAACGTTCAATTTTTTCAAAATTTTAAATTCTAAATTCCCGAAAATTCCCCTCAAAGGTAGCCCTATGGTCTTGGAAGCCAAAATAGACATCATAAGAATGTCAGGAGGGGGATAAACAAACAAAAAAATCAGTATTTGTAAGAATAGACCACCTTCTACAATTTCGTCAGGGCTTTCCAACACGGAAACGCTGCTAAGAGATTAAGAGGTTAATAACAAAAACAAGAATACTTCATGATCTGTAGAAT
>JASNJN010000383.1:0-18336 GCA_030180075.1 Mikrocytos mackini | reverse complement strand
CACACGGGCCCAGCCAGCTAGCGACATCTGGAGGGAGACGTGCTAGTAATAAATTTTTTCTTTTTTGAAAAGGCAGCCCTTCGATATAGTATTAGGCCCCCTCTATATAAAGATATTATGGTGTTATAAGGTAGTTTTGACAGAGTCTAGTCTCATATGTAATTTTTTCTTAACCATTGGCGGCAAAGCAATCAGGGCAGGGCAAGCCCGCTTCTCTCACACGGGCCCAGCCAGCTAGCGACATCTGGACGGACACGTGCTAGTAATAAATTTTTTCTTTTTGGCATTTTATGAAATTTAAAATTTTTAATACAAAATAAACACGACACCGATAACATAATAAGTGTTTGTTGAAAATTTAAAATATTGGGATTATTTGAATAATCATTAGGGCTCCCAGAGATTGCTTTTATATTTATATAGGAAATTGCCCTAAAAACATGCATTCTTTGCGCCAAATTGCCTCTAAAATGATGAAAATCCATCCATTCTATTATAAAATTGGGAAAATTCCTTCCAAAAAAATAACCTAAAATGACAAAATAATTCTGTTTATGTATTAATAACGATATTAAATAACTATTAATGATAAATGTGGTGAATTTAATTTTTGATTTTTTCGTCAAAATTTTTCATTTGAATTTTGCCAGATTAACAACTCAAATAATTCCATTTACTACGTCAAATTGCTGTTATTTTAGTCAATTTACCTTAAAATTTCCCAAAATTGCTTTATTGCCTTTTATTGCTTTTAAATATCGCTACCAGAGGCTCTACAGGATCTGAAAATCGTTCTAGAGCGTTAAAATGACGTAATAATAATCATATGCAATTTTGAAAAAATTGCTTTCTGTGAGCCCTAATAATCATATAAGTAATTTAATATGTAAGCTTTATGGTTTTATTTATTTTAAGAAGATAAAGAAATTAATTAATTAATAGAATAAAATTTCCTATCTTCGTCATATGCCGCTTCAGCATGATACGATCTCAGCTGGCCCCCTCAGCCAGCTGTAGATCACCAAGGATCCTTTCAACCCCACGTTTTGGATTTTCCCGACGAAGTGGTTGATTGTGCGGATCCGTTTGGGTTTGTTTGCCCAGGAGGTGACCTGCTGTTTGCAGGCCCTCTTTAAAAAGTGTATAAGACTTTGTGTAGAGCGTTTGGAAATTACTCCGAGTTGTCCAATAATGAAGGCTCTCACCTTCACTTCAAAACCAGGGTACTGGTTCCGCAGGACAGGGATGAGATCCAGGTATTTCCGGGTTTCTCTTCTTCCCGAGATTTGATCAAGTCCTCGGCGGGGACTGCTACTTCTAGCAATTCTACCCGCCTGGATGCATGGTCTATTGCTATGATATCCAGAAGGAGGGAATGTGGCTTGCCCTCCATACCTTCAACCCATAGCCTTTGGTCTAGCACCAGTTGGAAGGAGTCCGAGTTTTTCTCGATTCTCCTACCCATATCTGATAGCTTGAGTTTGTCTCCTAAGCCTCTTCTTCTGATGACTTCGTTTGCTATTTGCAGAACGATTCCATCATGACGAGACTTCAGGAGAGTGAAGGGAATTTTTGTACATGCTTCCAAAACATGCCCGACTGTTTCCCATGTGGAATGACACTTCCGACATAGGTTGGAGAGATCTCGGTTTATGACTTTTGCCCATGTCCGGATATCTCCTTTTCCGTCTTGTAACTGCAAAATCTTCTTGCCATCATTACGAGACAGACCTGGTTGTTTAAGCCAGATATGGGTGAGCTGGTGGTTGACAAAGTCCCTCATTCTGGCTCTGTTAAAGCCAGATGGGAGCTTTGTTGCATTCCACTTTAAAAGGTGCTGGTGTTCGAAGAGTTCGCGCATTGCCGCTCTTTCCTCGTCGACACGCAACATGGATGTGTTTCGTCCAGTAAGTTGCTGAATTCTTTCCGCTTCTTGCTGGATACGACCCACTATATCCACCTTTGTTGCCTTCATCTCTGGTCGACGCTTGATTAACCACTCCTGGGCTCTCACAATGTTTTAAGCGAGACTGCCCCTGATGAAACGGCTGTTGCCTTCACTTGACACTTCGTCCAATTTGCACGCTTTAAGGTACTTGGCGACTGCTAGTGTTTCTAGCCAGTATTCGTGTTTGAAGTTCGGCAATCCAAATCCACCTACCTCTGGCCTGGCATGGACTCTCCCGTTTGAGATCTTCCATGGGATCCTATTGGCCCTCTTGACCTGGACTCTAGCGAATCTGGTAAGATCCTCCAGTTCGGTGTCCGTGAATCATAGACATTGGCCTACGAATCTGATCAGAGGGGCAGCATACACCAATATGAGTTTTCCCACATTGATGAGTGTCAGAGGTGAGAAGACGATCTTTTTAATTCTCGCCTTCGTCTCTTTCATCACTGCCTCTTTGGTAGTCATTGTGTTGTTCCAGTGCTGCTTGAACCCAAGGTATTTGTACTCATGGGTTTCAGTCACCATAGGGAAATCACTAACACCCTGGGTAGAGTTTTTCTCTTCCTCAGTTTTGTTCGTAACAATGCCGCTTTTGTCATTGTTAATGAACAAGCCGACTAGTTTAGCCAGTTTGCGTATTTCGCTAACCTTTTGGCCTAGTCGGTATAGTTACGAGTCAAACAGTTTGATGTCATCCATGTAACATATTTTGTCCACAGTGACTTCATCGACCAGCGTTGATATTTTCATCGCATTGTCTTGGTTTGCTCTCAACACCGTTAGTGCCACACAAAAGAGGGTTGGGGACATTTTGTCTCCCTGAAATATCCCTCTTTTAATGTTTATATGCTCACTCTCTCCTTTGAAGTTCGTTATATACGTCTTCCAAAGGGGCATGAGTGCCCGCAGAATGGCTACTAACCTATTGGGTTTGTTCGTTGAGGATTGGGTGGTCACTTCAAACATTCGGATCAATGCTTTGTGACTCACCGAATCATACGCCTTACAGAAGTCAATATACGCGCTGTTTAGCGGTGCATGTGTGATGGTTGTACATTATTTTATAACCTAGTCACGAAAGGGTTAAGTCATTTAAATATAAATATTATTAAATTTCTATCAATATGTACATTGATTTTAAATATATTACCCCATTCAAACTATTTATAATAACCTCGTCAAAGGTTAAATTAAAGGTTACATTCATTTTTTAAAATAGAAAGCCAACTTAGCTATAATTTGTTTCTAAACCAAAATTGCCAATCTATTTATTTGTTCCATGCACTTCAAATTTTTTTGAATAAAGCTGTTATAAAAATTATCAATCTTATCCGATTCAATAACCCTTAATTCTTTAAATATATTCCCACAATCTAAAATTATCCCCTTTTTTAATTCCTCTACTACGACTTTCCTAGTTTTTCTTGGACTTATTTCAAGGAGCCGATTTATTTGTTCAAATGCAATATTATCTATATTGATAATCATTAAATTATCTAACACATAGAACAAACTAAAGTAGATAATGTAATAGTTTAACATTGTCAACCTTTTGGTTGTTTCCAAGCTAGTTATAATATTCTCCAGTCGTATATCTTTTAATTCCCGGTTTATATTGATCGTAGCTTCAAACTTCTGGAATATCCGTTTCTTTAAAACATCAAACAAGTTCAGTATTTGCTTTCCTATTAACTTAAATCCATCCGTATTATTTATCCTTTGGCCTAACGCTATTATTGTATCTTTAAAATACCTCGAGATGCGAGATAATATAGTTAACTGCGGCCTTAAAACTAATTGTTGAAATACAAATTTGAAATTTGTAAACTTTTCTTCATGTTTAATTAACGCGTTATTTATGTTTATGAAGTTTTCATTTGTGTAGAACTTAAGTGATAAATACAACACTTCGGAGTATTTAAGAATGATTTTGAAGTAACTAAAGAGAATGTAATTTGGGTCTTCTTCTAGACCTAGCATATAAAGTGCATTTGTTGTTTCTTTTTGTATTAGTGTGATAATATCTTTTGTTTTAGGCGAAACGGAAGCTGCGTAATCTTCTAGATAACGGAGGAACGCAAATTTGTTTGCATGTGGATAGTCCTTATACGTCATGTTATAAAGTTCATTGACAAACTTTATGGAAGACTCAACGATGTTGCTAAATGAGGACATGTCAATGCTATCATTTAAATCCACCAAATCAATAGGCGTAGGTGTTGGTGTCGGACCCTCATTGGCCGGCGATAAACTTATCGACATGTCTTTGGTGGAACAAGATGTTAGAATCTCTGAGTTTTTGTGGGTTCTATTTCGCCAAAAGAGATAGAGTATCAAAAGAACAAACACGGCAATGAAAATTAATAACGCCAGTATTAAAATGAGTTTTCGAGTTCTTTCTCTTTTTTGCTGGTTTAATTTTTCCTTTTGTTTTGTTTGCTGCCGAATGCTAAGTTTCTTCGTATACATTTTCTAAAAGTGTCTTATTTATTATAAGAAGTTTTTTTTTGTTTTACTCAATGTGTGTAGTGATAAATATAGAAGTTTAAGCCTTAATTATATGCGTTACTGTGAAAGATATGTGTTGTGGAAATGATGATGTAATATTTTTGAATTTAAACATTTACAGGTAACTTCAAAATGAAATAACAGTTAAAGATGTTAATCGAATAAGTAGATCTTTGCTATGCGTTCGGGGAGATGATTAAAAGTCTGTGGTGCTTATATTGAATAGTTCTTCAAGTTGAAATTTAAATTTTTTAAAAACATTACGTTCCAAATTTCTTTCTATGGTCACATCACATAGTTTAATCGGCCCTATAATATTCAATATACGGATGTACAGCTGTTTACTGAAATTTATTACAAACTACGACAAAAGCACAACTTCACTGGTTTTTCTTTTAATTAGAGCTTTAAATCATAAAATCATAAGGATGTATTTATTTATCTCTTGCAAGCAAGGTTTGTTAATTCCATCAAAACTTTCAAACTCATTTTCGATTTTATAATCTGACAATTTTCCTACAAGCATAAAAACATCCTTACATTTGTCTAAAAGTCCCAACGTCCAATTATTTTCTGAAATTAAAACGTTATTCTTTAATTTATTTCCTAGCATATTATCAATGGCAAGTTTAATATGTTTTCGAACTTCTGTAGTTTGGAATTGTTCGTCGAATTTGAACAAATTAATGTAAAAGAAGTAAAAATTCAATATTATGAACTTTCTGTAAGCTTCTCTGTTTTCAATAAGATATTGAATTTGCAGTTCGTATGATTTCTCGTTCACCTTTACGTTATTTCCACAATCAACTATCATCTGTTTGACCACAAATTGAAACAAAACATGTACATTTTCTAATACTTTATGGAATCCAAAATGTTCAAAGTTAAAGAACAATAGATTGTGTATTGTATTTGTGTATAACTTTGAAGTTTGCAATATTAAGTCTAATTGAGGCCTAAAAAGGAGTTGTTCAAGAGCTAATCGAACGGCTAATATTATATCAAGAGATTCTGTTTCCAGTAGATTTGAACAAATATCATCTATGAAGTAAAACATATCATAAGACAGTTTCATAACTCTAAAATACTTCAAAAGAGATCTAAAATAGGATTGTTTTATTTGTGTTTCGTTATTATCATGTTCTACTAATAGGAAACATTCTTTAATTTCTTGTTGTATTTCGTTAATGTAATCATAGGAATCAATGCTTCTACTTTTTATAAGCTCTTTTAACGTTTTGTCGAGTTCCTGTTCCTGTTGTTCGCTGAGATTAATTTTAATTTTAGAATAAACACTTTGAATGGCTTTTAAAGATTGATCTATGTAATTTATAAACAACATTTGTTCATTTGTAAGTTTTCTTTCCGTGGTTTGTTCGTTGGTTTCTGTTTCTTTTGATTCAGAATGAGTGTGGGTGCTGCTTTGTTCAGTAATGAGGTAGATTTCCACAGTTGACTTTCGAGATGAGGAAGAAGAAGATTCGATTTTCTGTTTGTTTTGATCTTCTGGTTTTGACAATAGATAAAGCACGAATACAGAACAGAGAACGAGCAGTATTGCGTTTATACCTATGAAAAATATTTTGTTTAGTTTGTGCTGGTTGAGGTTCGTGTGGGGTAGTTTGTTAGCTTTGACATTGTGTTTTATTCGAGCCATATTTAAAAACGAAACTCTAATGCTCAACCAGGTTTCTTCTTTATTGTGGTTTGATGTCACAAGTTGTTAGTCAGCTGAGCAAGTATCTGTGAATAGATGGAGAACAAGGTGTTTTAGAAGAAGGAAATGTGTTTGTGATTGACTTGAGGAAGTGATTTTGAATTTGAATATTTGAATATGTCTATGTTAGCTCGAAATCGTTTCTAAAGCGATGTTAGGAGAATGTACGTCATTAAACAACCCCATATACTAAAGTAAATTTAAAATTTAAAATAAAATTTTAACTTTATCAAAGAGAATGGAATTACGAAACCTACAAAAGTTTGTTCCACCATTACTTACTGTTAAAACTATAATAGTATTCTATATACTAACTACTTTATTAGTTAAGTCACAACTGCCCATTCTGACCCTTGACGAAAACTCAACTAATCTTTCAACTTTTGACTTCGCCTACAACATCTCTCGTTTAATAGAATATGATGACGATGAACCTGTGATCATTCACGACAACCTCAAGCTTTTTAAAATCAAAACAAACATTTATTCCAAAGAAGGAATTCAAAGGGCATTCATAATTGAAGAAAGTAAAGAGTTGGAATTAACCAAACGTGATTGCAAAATAGAACAAATTGGAAAAACCAAATCAAACAGCTATTTTTTTATACAAGGTCTACAAGAATCAGAATACTTAATTAGTTGTTCTGACATTTCTCTCTTTAGCAAAGCTCCTATTAAGTTTGGGATTTCATTTACTAAACACAAAGAAGGTTCAATCACTGTGTTTATTGAGTACATACTTAAAGTTAACACATATGGAGAAGTGTTTATTCAAGCTATTACACCTTTACTTTTTGATGGACTACTGTCGGATTACAAAAAGAGTCCTGTTCATTTTCCACAAAACGAAGTTTCAATGACATACTTTGACAGTAATATTTCTAACTTAAAAGAAACACTTTCCCGGTACTTTTTAATTCATTTATTCAACCTTAACAATATACAAATAAACAATAATTACAAAGAAATAATAGAGAAGAATCAGAAAATACACCAATTCTTCATTTCTTTTTTAGAATTACACAATTTGTTTGTTTATATAACTTTGTACACAGATAAAGACACTGGGAAAGACGTAGTATTAGAAGTAGATTTTAAAGAGGGAATATTAAAAGAATTAAATACTAATATATTTAAAGGCCTAAAGACTATTTATTCAATAAACATAGCAAAGATAGAATTCAAACTAAAAAGAAGTACTAATAAAACATTTATTGAATTTTATGAAAGTTACAATTCTAACACATCAACAAAACAATTTGAAATAGATTTGAATACTTCAGGCAAAGTTAGATTAATACAATTCGAAAAGGAAATTGAACCACAAAGCAATGATGATTTGGACATGCCCTTGTTCTTTAACAAGAGTAGTTTTGATCTTAAAGCTTTTTTAAAGGATAAATTCTTTATAGTTTCTAACATAGACGAAGACATATTCAAAGATAGAAATATTTATATTTCTATAGTTAAAAGCGTTTTCTACAAAATAGATTATTTAAGTACTAAAGATTATACCGACGTTTTACTTAAGCATGAAGCATATATATTTGACGACGAAAATTATGTTAAAGTGGTCGGAACAAAGTTGGGAGACATGTTAGATGATGCTGAATTCGAATGGGAAAACAAAAACATATTCAGTGATTTAATATACTCCACAGAAGATTTGTTTATGAAAACTTCCGAGTTCGCAACACATGTGAGTGAATCTATTGCAAATTTAATGACTTTTTCGGATAGGCTAAACAAAATAGACATTTTTGTTAATATACAAGGATCGGAAGGCCCACTTTTTGATCGGTCCATTAAACCCATGAAATATGACCAATTGGTCCATAGCCTATACAAAAGAGAGTGCTTTATGAGACATTCTTTTCTGTTTCTGTCTACTCCATTTAAAGCCAACAAAATCATGCTGAACAAAAATGAACTAGAAGACTTTTTGGAAATAAACAAAAAATTGACTATGGAAGTTGAATACAACGAAAACAATAAAATAGAAATATTTGACTATTCATACGAAAACATAGCTACGTTGATTGAAGAAGGTTTTATTATAATAGACAAAGATGTATCTGTTAAATTGGAATTTAACAAAGAAGAGTTCTATAATAATAGATTTATATTCGACATTACGTTAGAAAGAAAGTTAAATCACGATCTTAAATTGAGTAATGAAACAGAAAAAATGAAATTTTTGATGAATGTTGCGAGGAAGTGTATGCTTATCTCAAAAATATTTTACTTGGATGAAACTTTTGCGGGAAAAGATTTGATTTTTAAATATGGTGAGTCATTTACTGATTTGAAGGACTTAGAAAAGAATTCTATGCTTACTTATGTATTTTTAGGAATTTATTTACTTGGAATGCTGTTGATTGTTGGACAAATAACATTTACATAAATAATTAAAATATACATATTCTATAAAATGTACATGATTTGGAATATTGAAAGTTTAAAGGAACAAGATTATGTTTTCTAAAATATTACAAAAGTGATCGTTTAGTGGATTTTAGCCGTGATGTTCGCAAATACGTAAAAAGCATATTTTGGAGATGGGCATATTTTGAAAGGAATTATAAAATAAAACTAAATATTTTAAACCGAATCAATTTAGGAATAACCTGCGACTAATGAAGTTTATTAAATCTTTATGTATGTTTTCCGAAAAATTTTGATTTTTAAAAGTTATAAGAAAATTCTGAGTTTCATTTATAACACACAAGTATGTACTTGTTTTTAAGCCTACCAATACTTATAGCTAACTCAATCTTTACATCCGTCGCATTCTACGACATTTGGAAACACTACCAATTTTCTACGTTCAAACCAAGGCTGGTTCTTGTATCAGCCATCATACTCTCCAACATCCCTTACTCTGTGCTTTTTATATTTCCTGACATGATCACAACGGGATTTCTAATGAACGACACGCTCTGTTACTTCTATGTGCTACTTTCACACTTCTATGTTTTGAAATTCTTTGCACTTATGGCACTAACCATCTTCATAGGGCTAATTATGTTCACTAAGTACAGCGTAGCAAGGCTGAACAAGATTGGGTGGTGGTTGAATTTAATCGTGTTGGCTTTGTTCCTATTCCTCGAGTTCGTACTGATTTTCATGAGTGGTTGGATTCCAACTGACTTTGACATGGACTTTAGCAACCGCCAACACCCAAAAAGATGCGTGGCAGAAACAGGATTTCTATATAGTGGCGCAGGCTATCTATCTTTCGTATGCACGTCTATAGCCTTAACAGCAGCTGTTGTGTTCTTAATAGAAAACTTACGTACGAACAAATTAAAGAAGGGAACCAGTTCGAGCAGGATAAGTATATGCTTCTTTTTCTTTGCTGCTACAAATTTTGTAGCTATGACGGAATGGACATTAGAAAAAATTAGGGGTAAAGGGTTAGTAAGGCCCGCGAAATGGATAGCACTGGATATAGGAAAGATTGTCCCCGCATGTTTCGCGCTTATTTATATTCTAACAGAAGCGTGGGGAAGATTATCGCATTTAAATTTTGGAGTCAGAAAAATACTCAAAATAACGAAATGCAGAAAGTTATTCAGAGTTTACTTATCTGATATTGGGGCCAAAAAAGCTTATGAGTTAATCGGGAAGTGGGAAAAGCTTAACCGCGGCTCGGTGGAATTTATGGACGTATTAGACAAGCCGGGTTTGAATAAACAAGAGGCGAATGCTTACATAGAAAAGTTTCTAGAATTGGAAATTTATGGGTTTTTGTCTACGGAGGCTTTTAATGATTTCTATTTGACGTATAATATGGGCGGTCAAATTGAAGCTGATTTGGCAGAGGAGGTAGGGCAACAATACCCGAACAAGCGAAGTAGCACTTCTCTTTAAGTTTCATTTAATTAAATAATATGACTAATGTTCGTTCAAAATGATAATAGGGTGAACAGGACTAAAAAAACATTGCAGTAGTATTTCCTCAATGTAGGTTTTATATTAAGTCTAAACATTTGAATTGGAATTTAATAAAATGTTGCCAATAACTTAATGGAGAGATTATATTTGCATAAAACAAACACTTTTGAACATTGTGGAGTTTGATATTGACCCAAATAAATATATATCGAAGGGCATTGTTCTAGGTGGCTTTGTAGCTTGATGCTGTTATGTTTGTTTGTAAAATTTAACCGCAAATGGCTTGTTTGTTTTTTCTATTTGCAAAAAAATCTCTTTTCACGATTCATGACATCATTGACTACTCTAACTCAAGGAGGTTCTGTATCTTATCATAATATTTCTGTTAATAGCGTTAGTAATGTAAAGGCCCTTTTGGAAGATCAGTAGAAGAAAGTTTCAAATTTTTAGTTTTGAAAATGACAACAATAGAAGATTTTAACGAACAAGAGAATTGTATACTACTAATTGGCAACATACCATGGCATATTAAGACTTCCCAAATAACTGAGAGCCTAACAATATATTCCAGCAACGAAACAAAGATTATTCCCAAAGTTTCTGTATTGGTTGACAAATCAACCGGAAAATCGAAAGGTTATTCCATTGTAAGATATCCTGACCCTGCCCTAGCCAAGCTCGCCTTCGAGAAGTTCTCAAACACAGAGTTATTTGATGTCGAAGTATTCATCCGTTTTGTAAATGTGGAGCATGTCAAGAACTTGTTCTACTATAACTTTGGAGATACACGTATAAACCGCAACACACCGAACATACGTTATATAAACTCTCTACGGCCTTATTTTTTAGTCCCCTTATCCAAAGAAGCCGCGGAGCACAAGGAAAACAAGGTATACTTCGATAATGATAACGATAGAACATTACACGATTCTCTTAAAATGCAAAAAGAATTGAAAGATAAAGAAAACACAGCAAAGAAAGCCAAAGTTGTACCAACAAACAAACCATTGGAAACACCACAAGAAAATAAGAACATAGAAAATAAAAATATAAGCGAGTATAGTCACATGGACAGAAAAAAACAAAGACAAAGACAAGGAAGTGATAATAACTATAATAAATATAAAGGCAATGATAATGAAGACAGATTTAATAAAGACCAATCTAAAAATAAATACAAAAGATATTATGAAAACAATAATCATGAAGATGACTATAGAAACGATAATGATCACAATTATTCTAATTATAATAGAAGAAGCAACAGAGATAATTGGAGGTCTCATAACAGAGATTATCAAAATGATTATGGTAACGAAAATGGTAGAAGAAGACATTAATGAAAGTTCTAAATTATATAGTTTAATTGAATTAACAGTTTATTTTGTATTCTTTATAATATTATCGAAATCTTTAAGCAATCTTTCTAAAACATCGTTTATATCTTCCCTTAGCTTTATCATTTTTTCATCTTTTGATTCAAAGAACTTTTTGTTGTATTCTTCGTTCCCAAGGATAGATTCAATGTATCGAATTCTTTCGGCCGATTTCTCACGGGCCAGACCTTTTAGTAAAGCAGTGAATTCTTTGGAGATGTCGCTCCAGACTTTGGTGAAGTGGTCGTAGCCGAGCATGAGCATTGAAAGGCCAATTTGGTCGGTGATTGATTTTGCGAGCTCAATGAGAACAGGAAAGGTGTGGTTTATTTGCTCCTGTTTTATCTTGCCATTGTCTACTAGAACTCCTATTTTTGTTATTATTTTGTACAAACATTTCTTGAGCTTCTTTGCAGAAGTCTTATCTGTGGTTTCTAAGGCGAATTTTTCAAAGAATTCCATAATTTGTACCCCATCATCGCCAATATGTTTCTTGATAATATTTCGTCCCGTGCTGCTTCCTGCTAGCTTCGCGGCGACTGCTTTTTTAAATCCAGACATAAAAGTTAAATTTTCAGATTAGGGGAAATGAAATAAAACATTTATAGGGCTTCTATATATGAATTATAAAAACAGCGGGTACAATCTTTGTTTTTAAGTTATGCCCTTGTTTTATAGTTCTATATAAAAACGGATGAATGAATATTAAAATTTTCAGTTCGAGAACGAGTCACGTATTTTGACACAACTTTTTTATTGAATATAATACCTTATTTCGTGTGTAAAACACGTTATTGATGTGTTTGCACGTGTTCATTGTGTTTTTAATCAAGTTTTGTAAATAATTTTTTTTTCGAAGGGGGAACCCTTGCGGCCCCCTTCGAAAAAAAATAAAATTTATAGATTTTTCACCCATTTTTTCAAAAATAGACCCCACACCGACCGGAACGCAAATATGAGGGTTTTAGTAGCATAACAAACCCTCAAAACAAGTTCAATACCTCAACTAATTTCTAGGTTTTTCAAAAAAGTTGTGTGAAAATAGGTATCCCTTCGAGAACTACAAAATATGTTTAAAACATGGTGAAATTTTTAATAGACTGTAGATGAGCTCATAAAAATTTAATTTAATTTTTCAAGATCCCTATGAAAGCCATAATATAAATTAAAAAACGTACATGTTTAAAAACCAAAATCTTAGAGGAACACACCTTTTTTGAAAAAAACTAGAGTTTTTTGAAAGTTGTAAACAGTATTTTGGGGGTTGTTTGAATGCTTTATTGGTCTTATTTTGGTTATGGGTCATTTTGGGCTTGTTTTTTGAAAAATGGGTGAAAATATTGAAATTCTAATTTTTTTTTCGAAGGGGAACCCTTGCGGCCCCCTTCGAAAAAAAATCATTTACAAAAAATTAATAAGACCCCCAGAACACGTGAAAAACGTTTTAATCGTGTTTTTAGAAAGAAATAAGGCCTCTAACATAAATAAAAAAGGTGTGTTAAAATAATAGAATCTTTAAAAACAATGAACAAGGCTTGGATGGTGAATCCACGGGTAGACTAGGCCGCGCTGAAATGGGGTCTCTTCGTAAGCCATATCAAAAAATCATTAACTTGTCTAACCTCCGATCATGGCTGTCACCAATATGGAAAAGGCCAAAAAGGAGTCCTTTGCGTGGACCCAAAAAGATGCATAAAACGGCCGTAGCGACGAGCAGCGGGAACACTTTTTTTAAAAAGTGCGATTAATTAAACAAATAATTATTTATTACACCCTTCTTCACCTCTGACCTACTCAATAAACTTTGCGCTCCTCAACGCATTCCTCATACATTCCTTGGGGCCTTAGTCCCATTTTTGTTGTCGCTTCATCGTTTTAACTGGCCTGGTCATTTTCATGGCCGTTGATTCGCGCCCATTTTCAAAGCCTCAGCCATCTAGCTCACACTGTGATCGGTGTGTTTGTGGCCGGGGAGTTCGTCCTTGAGCGTCGACTTGCAATAACTTCCTTGAGCTTTTCAGTGTAAACTGAAGGTGCTCTATCTCTTTTCTCCCATTTTGGAGTCTCCACATTTGAGGTGAACCATCGATATATCTGTAGTGACCCCTTAATGGTCACATTCAGAACCTTCCCGTATAGTTCCTCTGTGGGTTTCTTGGGAAGCCTACTGTCTCTTTGTGTGAGTACGCTTTTTCTCAACCTAAAGAGATTGCTGTGCGTTACACTTGAGATGGCCCCCAGCTGTCCAATCACAACAGCTCTACAATCTACTTCGTAACCTCTGTACCGCTTAGTTAGCATATTAGCGGCTTTTTGGTACTTTTTGATTTTCTCTTCCTCTTTGCAAACAGTTAAGTCTTCCGCCGAAACACCGACCTCATCGATCGTTATTCGCTTCTTGACTCTGTCAATACATATGAGGTCCGGTAGTTGTACCGTTTTATTGTGCCCATCTCCAACAACTACTCTTTGATCAAGTATCAACTTGAATCGTTTAGAGCTTCGGGCTAGTCTTGCTCCAGTGTCTTGCAAAGATAGCTTATTACCCAAGTCGTGGTAGGCTATTATCTCGTTTGCAATCATTAGGACTACCGCGTCGCGTCTAGCTTTAAGTAGACAGAACGGTATGGCTGGGCAACCGCCCAGCACGTGTCCTATTGTTTCTTTCCTAGTGTTGCATCTCCTACAAGTGTCAGATACGGTGGAGTCGATCACCTTCTGCCATGACCTGTGAGTTCCGATGCCATCTTGAAGTAACAAAGCCTTTTTTACATCGCACCTGGACAAGCCAGGTTTTCGTAGCCAAATGTGGCTTTTAGAAATGCAAGTTTGCGAGTCTTTCTTTACAGAATTGAAAGGTGACATCAACTTAGCAGCATTCCATTTGGCCCAGTAATTGGATTGGAATGTGGTGCGTACTAGTTTACGCTCTTCCGCACCAGTTTTGCTGGACCAGTCTCTTTTCCCGGCGAAGTCTATCTTTGCCTTCCTCCTCTCCAACTTTGTGATTATCATAGAGTATGGATCTGCGCACAAATCGAGTGCGTTTTGAATCTCATATTGTTCATGCATGATCACTGTGGAGGGAGTCTGTTCGCTTCCTATAAGGTTGAGTTCTTCAAGACTTTGGTCTGTTATGTACCGAAGTGTACTACAGATTGCCAAGTAGTCTCCCTCAATAAAATTGGGCAGTCCGATACCTCCTTTGCTGTGGCTCACGTATAAGCGGGCATTGCAAATTCTGTAAGGTATCAGCCCCTTCCTCTTCATTAGGCATCTGGTTAACCTGTTAAGGTTGTTAAGCTCTGAAAGCCCCAGTCTATAGCCTGTGAAATGTACCTGATTAGAGGTACCACAGATATACTAATCTGCTTAACGATGTTGACCAACGTCAGTTGCGACCCGATGATTTTTCTGAGTCTTCTAACTGCTTCTTTGGTTACATCATCTTTTGTGGTGTTGCCATTAATCCATACCTGCTTAAAACCCAGGTATTTGTAGGCATTTCCACTGTCCTCTTTGATCAGAGGAAAAGTCCTTAACGAATTCGTTAGAGCTACTCTTTCTCTTTTGGCATTAGTTACTAATCCGCTTTTGTTTTCGTTAATTTCTAGGCCAATTAGGCTACCTAGTTTACGAATAGCGGTAACCTTGCTGTCCAAGGCCGAGATCGAGCTCCCGAATATTTTAATATCATCCATGTAGCAAACCTTATGAGACCAGTTGGGGTTCTCCCCATTTTTCATATCAGGGAGATTAACTGTCTTCAAGATTGTGAGTGCTACACAGAAGAGGGTAGGAGACATCTTGTCTCCCTGAAAAATCCCTCGTTTGATATCTATCCTTTCGCAGCTGGCCCCCAAATTTACCATGTACGTATGCCAATTAGACATAAGTGCTTGTATGGTGTTGATAAGCCGCTGTGTTTTGTCATTTCCACTTTTAAATATGGTCTTGAGTATTTCCATGAGGCCATGATGACTCACAGAGTCGTATGCCTTTTGGAAATCAAAGTAGGCCAAGTGGATAGCTTTACGGAATACCTTTTTTGTATTTCACTACAAGGTTCTCGCTTATAAGATGCGCATCAAAGCAGCCTCTTTTGAATTTTTGGTTAGCAACTTGATCATTGCTTTGATAATCCGAGACTCGATGATCGAGGAAAAAATTTTATATAACGAACATACCATCGTTATTGGTCTGAAGTTTTTGGGATCGTATACATCTCCACTGTTCTTATGGAATGTAATGGTCCTACCATTTGTAAACCATGATGGTATGTCCACCCCCCCATTCCAGAGTTCATTAAACAACCTCCCAATTACTGGTACGAGTGTACCTCCAATTTTGCGAATCAAATACATGAATATTCCATCTGGTCCTGGTGCTTTCCAGGGATTGGAATTCATTATCGCATTCGCAATTTCATGGAGACCCATCTTCTTATTATGGGAGGTCTTGGGAATGTTTGAAATGCCACTATTACTGATGGCTGCCGAAAGTTGTTCCTGATTGCACAACCTCTCCTGGCCCCATAATTCCCTCCAAAACGATACATGCGTGCTTGGATTAGGGGGGGGGGACCACATATTTCAGGTTTCCTGGTTTTGCCTCCTTGAACCTGCCGAATCTCTCGGTATCTCGGTTCTGTTGGAAGACTCTGTTTCTCCAATGTTGTCTCCTCTCGTGGGTCCAATCATACTGTTGGCTTCACGGAGTTTTGACAATAACAGTCTGGCTGAGGCCTTGGACTTGACCTTGTGTTTCTGTTCGACGTCCCTGGCCTTCGATGGCTTCAGACTTCCGTCGATATACGCAGATAGGTCTGATATCTTTTTCTTTATCGCTTCTCTCCTATTGACAGTGAACTTTTTTTTGCGATCTGCTGTTTTGTTGCCACAATACGTAACATACAGCAACGCATTCAGTTGTGTCAGAGTGATGCTTTTTCGTGGTCGTTTATGCATCTTGCTAGTGCATTGACCTTTTCCTTGGGAACCATGGCTCTGGCTTTCGGAATTTCTCTCACTCTTATTTGTGAGTCCTCCTCCGCCTTTATGAGTTCTAATGTGTCGTTCCACAGTTCTGTAGCTAGTTCTTGTGGATCGACTTCCTCTAGCTCTTTGAACTTGGGTTTGACAGTTCTCCTCCTTACAATATCCCTGTTTACAATCGACCCATTGACCTTGTTCACAAAGGAACGTTTGTCATTCAGGGCTTGTCTATTGTCCAGCCATATCTTCTGTCTCTTTTGGACGAGATCTCCGGCTTCTGTTGTACTTACTACCGACTTGGTTATCGTGTAACCCGTGCCGTTCTTCCTTAAATCAGCATCTGAATAATACTGCTGGTTGTATATATTGCTAACATATGTTCGAGCAGTATCATTGTCAGAGCATTCAACACTAAAACTAAATCTATGATTATTATGCTTAACATAATACTTATTTATGCTGACCCTGTTACTATCGCTCACAATCTGGGATTTTGTAGGTCTTTCACTTTCTCCAATAGAGCTTTGAGTGCTCTTTGCACTAACAGCTCGTAATCCTTCTGGGCCTTCCTGACCTCGGATATTTGTTGTTCCACTTTTTCCAGACGATCTAATATCTTTAAACAAAAATACATTATTGTCTATCTTCTTTGGTTGCTCGAGTTCACCTAACAACTCATCCATACCACTGCTCTCTTTTTCGAGATTACTACCGCTTCTTTGCACAAACCTTATATTATCCCTGTCCCTATCCATTGGCCTTTGTTCCCTTCCTGCAGGGGCCCTCCCTATTCATCGGGGCTGGTCTTCGGAGATTTGGACGATATTTGTCGAATATTTCCCCTAATTTGACCACATTGCCACTATCCTTTATGTCCATCCACTGTTTAATTGTCAGATCAGGAACTTTTTCTCGGATAAAGCTGTCGTTAAATAGAACATTGTAGACTTTATTTCCCCTCATTGTCCACCATTCAATCCTGGCGTCCAGAGGTTTATACGCCAATGGGCATTTGTCATTGTTCTTGTATCTATCAAACCAAGTCCCTACAGCTGTTTTGACCCGCTCTGCTAGGGTGGGCCACTTACTTTCATGAGTATCATGAAAGACGGCCCCTACTAGTCTCCAAAGAACGGGAGGGATTCCATCTTCAACCAGGTCATTGATAACAGGCGACATCTTGTACGGGTATTGGGCTTTAGGAAATTCGAACAATTTAAGTGTTCTGTCAACTGCTCCTGTGCTCACTTCTCCTAACCCTTTAGTCGCCATCTGTTCTTTTATCCAGGCTGCTGCTTTATGCTTCGGCTGTTCGATTGCTGAAAACCAAAGCAGTCTATCTGCTCTTAAGGCTTTTCTGACAGTCAATTCAGCTTTCCTAGCTTCTTCAGCAACCTGTGCCATCTTTTTGGCCGGTGTAGCTTGTTCCTTAAGCAAGTCTTCTTTCTTTAGGATTTTGGCGGTGCGTTCGCTTATAATTTGCGTCCTACCTTTGCCACTTAAAGAGGTACTTGCCTTTTTGCTATCACCTAAGGCCACGACCATTGGTTGGTTCTTACCTTGGTTAGCTGTTTCAACTTTTCTGAGTCCCTTGAGTTCTGCTTTTATTACTCTTAAAGCAACAAGGCCCTCTGGCGTTTCGATATCCAGCTTGTCCAATTTCCTATAAAGTTCTTCTCTCTGTTTTGCGCACTCGATTCTAAACCCGTCGATTATGCCCACTGTTWTGGGTTTCTTTGGGTTTTCCTCTTTCGTGTCGCTTACAGTGGGTTCCTGATATTCCAGTTGTTCTTCTATTGACACACGAATACTATAAAAAGCAAAAATWTATTACTAGCACGTGTCCGTCCAGATGTCGCTAGCTGGCTGGGCCCGTGTGAGCGAAGCGGGCTT
>JASNJN010000381.1:0-12039 GCA_030180075.1 Mikrocytos mackini | reverse complement strand
TACAATCACCTCTTCCAAGGCCAGGATGTTTGAGCCAGCCGTATGAGTATTTGCCACACGTAAAACCTTTTCTTTTGTTTCGGTTAAAGCTCGACGGGAGTTTGGTGTTATCCCACATCTCCTGATAGATGCCCCCAAAGTAAGTCCGCATTTTTTCACGTTCTTGGTTGAGGGACAAATCAGATGTATCAAGTCCGGTCTCGTTCGTGATTCTGCAGGCGGTATTTGTTATCTTTTGCAGAATCGAGTTTATCGAGATGCCGCCCTGCCTAGCCCTTTCGACTAGCCATTCGTTGGCAGAGATTATGTTCTCTGCCAGTCGGCCATGGATCGTACTACCGGAATTAAATTCTTCCTCGTAAACGTGTACTGCCCCGATATACATTGCTATTGCTAAAGTTTCGAGCCAGTACTCATCTCTGAAGTTAGGAATTTCCAGACCACCGCTTTCAGGTGTGGCATGGACCCTCCCATTGGATATTTTCCAGGGAATCCTGCCAGACCTCTTGAGCATTACCCTCGCGTATTTTGTGAGGTCATCTAGCTCTTTGTCACTGAAGGATAAGAATTGACCAATGTACCGAACCAGAGGCACGGCGTATACTCGAATCAGTTTTCCAATGTTTGTTATTGTCAACGGCGAGTATACGAGCTTACAGATACGCTGTTTAGCTTTCTTGATCGCATCTTCTTTGGTGTTTGTTGTGTTAATCCAATGCTGCTTCAGCCCTAAGTATTTGTACTCTAGGCCTTCGCCAACTCTGGGGAACTCACTTACTCCTTGTGTTTGTGCAAGCTCGGAGTCCGGTCTGTCAGTTAGAACGCCGATTTTTGCGTCATTTATTTCCAAACCTACTAGTTTGGCAAGTCCTTTTATTTCAGTGACTTTCCTTCCTAGTCCAGCCAAGGATGTGTCAAACATCTTGATGTCGTCCATGTAGCATATTTTGTCTACTTAGACGTCATCAACCAATGTCTTTATTGACATTGACCTGTCTTAGTTGTCTTTCAACACGGTTAATGCTACACAGAACAAGGTTGTAGACATTTTGTCCCCTTGGAATATCCCTCTTTTGATGTCTATTCGTATCTTATTCCCTATGGTGTTCGTTATATACGTACACCAATTGGGCATTAACGCTTTTAACGTTGCAACAATCCTGTTCGGTTTGTTGATGGTTGACTCTGTCGTCACTTCGATCATTCTGATCAGAGCTTGGTGACTGATTGAATCATAGCCTTGCAGAAATCAATGTATGCACAGTTTATGGGTGCTTTTGTGATCTTCTAGCAAGTGCTTATTACCATCTCACTTATTAGGTGAGCATCCAAACAACCCCTTCTTTTGCTAATTAATGCACGCTGTTCTGGGTCCCAGTTTCCTGTTTCCAACAGTGTTTTTATAACCCTGCCTTCGATAACCGAAGTGAACACTTTGTAACATGTATTTATTTATTCTATTTATAGTGGGCGGTAGTTCTTGGGCAAAGCCTTGTCTCCAGCGTTTTTGAAGAAAAGAATTGTTCGCCCAGTAGTGAACCATTTTTCCGGATTCTCCTCGCCTAGCCATAGTTTGTTAAATAACCTGGCGAGGATGATACAGATTTTCTTTTTGAACATCTTGTATAGGTGTGGGTACACACCGTCCGGGCCACATGCTTTCCATGGTGCCGTGAAGGTTAGAGCACGCTCTACTTCCTCCACTTTGATCGGACTGTGTGTCAACCGGGTGGAATGCTTGTTGAATCTACAGCGACTTATTGCATCCTCAAGCTTGCTTGTGTCCACGTTTTGTGGCACTTCCCAAATGTTTTTCCAAAAGGAAGCATGTGCTTGAGGTTGTTCTATCTCTACATACTCACGGTTACTTGAGTATAGTTGTACCAATATTAATGATGTATTAAAAAAATAGTCCAAAAATGGCCTAAGCGCACTCAACGGTATAAAAAAAATAGTCCAAAAATAGTCTAAGCGCACTCAACGGTATAAAAAAATAGTCCAAAAATGGCCTAAGCGCACTCAAAGTGTTAAGAACACTAATAAACTATATTTTAGGTAAAGAAACCTTTGGGGTTTACGTAAGCAATGTTTTAGTTTTGCACAATGTATTGAAATCATTAGAAGAAAAGGGAATCAGTAACAAACAAAGTTTTTCCGTTGTTTACAAAGAAGACTTGAAGACGTTTGATAATGCATTGAATCAGATAGTTACATTTATGAAGTCAAAGAATGAAGCACTTGTTAGACTGCTTGAAGATTTAAATAATCAGGATTATACAAATTTGACAAAGGTAACAAAAATTATAGAAGATGGTTGCAACGAAGGAGAGTCTTCCATTTTCATTGCTTTTATAAAGACTGTTCAAGTTATACCAGTATTACTTATTGAAAGCACATTGAGAGATTTCTTTAATATAGATGTAGAAAATGGAAGTAATAAAATTCATATAGCACTTAAAGGAAAATATGAAGACACTCCATTTGGGAATAAAGTATGGTTGTTTAAGGAAACAGCTTACAGAATGATTTGGTTCTTCTTTGATATTTTCAGTAAAATGGTATCTCTTAATACAAATAAAGATGAAGTAGAAATTAGGTATAACGAAATAGAAATTTACGAGCTATCTGAAAGTATGCGTGAAATAAAAGACGAATTTACAGGGAGCTTAAAATATAGCTTAAAGCATTCCGAATAAATAATAGTAAGTTTTATTAATTAGAAAGGTACAAGTGGTCGTTATTTTTTATAATTATATTATATTTGGTTGAATACACTCCAAAATACTTTGTTCAATTTAAAATACTTGTATTTGGCGAACAATAAAGGTCAGGTCTATTTACGCTAATTTAAAAAAAACATTTTTTATTAGGAAATTTACCCTTGAAATTTTTTGGTGCGAAAAAATTTTGTCGACTTTTTATTAAAAAGTCGCCACAAACCCCACAAATTGACCAATTCGACTGGTTTTGACTAAAAGCAGCATGCTAACACAATGCTAACAACATACTTGTCGTACGGGTATAATTGTCTTCGGGTAAGTTAAAAAAGGCCGACCACAAAAAAAAATTTTTTCTCAAATTTTATTATTTTGGGGGTGGGGAGTTCACTGCCCTAACTYTTTTWTGATCACCAGTGTCTTAGAGAACTATATTATTTGTTATATTATTATGACTCTTTGAACATGACTTAATATATATTTAAAGAAAACTTGTTTTCTAACTACAATTACTACATTACTTATATTTTAATGAATTTGGATACATTCTAAGCTGTATTTTTTATTTATTCTGAAAACAGACACGGATCTTAATATTTTATTAATTTTAATTGATTTATTCTTTTGGAAATGTCTCATTCCATTATATCATATAGATTCGACGCCATTCGTTTACTCACCAATGTTGCCGTACTTTCCAGATTAGCGAGCTCATTGGTCCATATTCGTATAGTAAGTAGTTTAGTACATTTTAATTTGGATATGTCAGTTAAAACTTTTGTTCAACATTGAGCCTAACCTTTATTGGGCGGAAGTTCACATATCCGATTCCGATAAATCTGATTCTTGTAATTTTAGATTATTATGTTGCGTATGTTAAATAAATTTATAAATTTATTATTAGGAATATTTTGCACAATATATCTTTTTAGTTGAAATTATATAGTTGTTTAAGACAGAAATCTTAAGTAAAAAATAATTTTCCCGATTATATGTAAGAACAACGCCATGAGCAATTATTTATTGATATTTGATTAATTTTATGGAATTTGAAGCATATAATTTGTGATAAAAATCATGGACATATTTTATCGTTTATCGGGATATTTAAGGGTTTAATTAGTATATTTTATGCGGATAAATGCATATATTTATGCGTATATTTGGCCAAACCCTAATCATTACACAATGGCCTTCTCATTTTAATGGCAATATGATTGACAAATTTAATAAAGACTACCACCCATGTGAAATGTCGTTGAAACAAATAAACAAAAATTGTTTATCCTCCTATTATAAATCAATTGTTGACCGATGTTGTCGCCATACCTCTTGCTCCGAACAATATTGTTTAAGAAGAAAAAAACAAAAAATGGTATGTAGGTTTGGTTTTCCAAAATTAAAAAATACGAAAACATCATTACTTTATAATAAAAACAAAATAGGGCAATATTTTTTAAATTACGAAATTAAAAGAGATGATAGTTTAGTAAATACACATAATGTATTTCAAATTTTGGGATGGAGAGCAAATGTTGATATGCAATTCCTATTCTCAGAAACCCACATAGTAGAATATTTAACAAAATATGTTACCAAAAGCGAATCTACATCTTTCGGGTTAGAAAATCCAATAAAAATTTTAATAAATGATGATAACGAAAGAAGTGTTTCTAATATTTTAAAATCTTCTGTATTAAATAAATTAGGTGGAAGAGATATTGGCTTAATGGAATGTACACACATCCTTATGGGATTACCATTATACAAAAGTTCTTTGGAATATATCTCCGTAAACCTATATGATTCATTTGAGCTGAATCTAAATAAACATTCAAACCCTCATAATTTGGTTAAAAAGAGTATAATAAATTTCTATAACAAACGTCCATTGATACAAAACCATTTAAATCTATATGATTTTATTACAAAATATTATGTTTGTAATAATAAAATTTCTAAACGAAATAATTTTTCATCTAACAAAGTTATTAAATTCAACCCCAATTATATATGTGAAAAATACACCAAATTATTTCAAATATTGTTTACTTCAACTTTTAAAATTTAAACCTTGGCGCGAGCCGATATACCAGTTCAAACAATGTTATACCGAATCCGAGAAAACATCTTTAATTGATGATTGGGAGAGGTTTTCGACAACAAATCCTTCTTATGTTAATTATGGTTTATATTCCGTTGACAATAAAGAATATACGGTTATGCTTAATAACAACAATATTGCATATGAGCAAAATGTATTTGAAGAAGAAAGTGTTCTTAATACAATTAATAACCAAAACAACTTGTATTGGAAAATTATGTAGATTCAAATGAGGAGCTTTTTAAAAAATTATTAAAAAGATCTCAAAATAATAATATAACATTAGACCCTATCAACAACGAAAAATTAAAAAATTACTATAAAAATACAACTTCTATATTAAATGGTATTCTCAACAAGCCTAAACGTTTATTCTCCAACAATTATACCAATATTGAAAATTTGTCACTTAACAAGTCACAAAAAGATGTTTTTGACTATTTCTTAAAAATAATAAATAATGAAATCGATGAACAAGTTCTTATGTTTATTGTTGATTCAGCAGGAACTGGGAAAACATATTTGATAAAGATTTTAAAATCCCTCCTCAATCAAAAGTTGTTAATTTGTGCTACAACAGGAAAAGCGGCAGTAAATATAGGAGAATATGTACAAACTTTACATAAATCTTTTGAGATTCCTATTACCAAAAAACAAGAATGCCCATTATCTGATAAAATTTTAAAAGAATTACAACAAGAATACAAAGAAGTAAACTTCTTACTTATAGATGAAATATCTATGATGAGTCAATTTGAATTGTATTGGTTGGATATAAGATTGAAAGAAATAAAAATTAGTGATGAAAGTTTTGGAGGTATTTCTGTTATTTTGGTTGGAGATATTTTTCAATTACCACCTGTTAAAGGAATTCCTTTATATTCCAATAAATCTAAAAGAATAGAAGATATTATTGGATACAACTTATATCTAAATTTTAATAAAACATTTGTTCAAATAAAATAATGAGACAACAAAATGATAATTCTCTAGAATTTGTAGAACTTCTTGAAAGGTTGCGAATAGGAAATCCGGCAGATTCAGATTGGACATACCTCAGTACAAATTTCATAAAGAACGAAGACAATAATGATACATGTGTTTTAAAATTGTATGCCACCAATAATGAAGCCACCGCATACAATTTTAGAAAACTCACGGATTCTAACTAGAAAATATATATATTTGTTGCAAGAGATTCTCATTCAGATTTAAAAAATGTGAAAAATGAATTGATTGGAAATTTGAGTTATCATTTGTTTTTATTACTGGATTCTCCCGTTTATTTGATAGCCAATTATTGTGTAAGTTTAGGACTGGCAAACAGATCTATAGGAATATTAAAAGACGTGATATTTTGTGAAGAAGACGGGCAGTATGTTCCAGATATTTTGATGGTAGAATTTGAATATGTTGGAAATGATTCTATTCATATAAAAGACAATACTGTGCCAATAAAGAAGATATCTATATTCTATGAAAAGAATTATAAAAAGTCAAGAACACAATTTCCCATCAAAAATGCGTTTGCCTTAACTATACATAAAAGTCAGGGTATGACAATGGGGAATATTATTGTAGATATAGGAAAATCCGAATTTTGCCCAGGATTAACTTACGTTGGTTTAAGTAGAATAAAGAATTTTGAAAATTTAAAAATTTCTCCATTTACACGCGAGAGATATATGAAAATTAAGGAAAATAAGCAAAATATTGAGAGGGTAGAGGAATTAAAGAGATTGATAGAAATGTCGTATAAATAAGTAAAATAGTTAATAATATCTTTAAAATTTTGTTTTGTTATATTTTTATTTTTAAAAACATTTTTTTTAATATATTAACCATTTGATTTATATCCCCCTTAGGGTGAACTACGCCCAAATTTTTAATTTGACATTTTCTTCAAATGAGTTCATCATATGATTATGAGTTAAAATGAACTAGGGGTAATCACGATTAATAAGTGCGGAGCATGGGGATACATTAAAAAGACACCATGTTATGTTTATGTTTCAAAATGTTTTCTTCTGTTTTTCAATAATTTTTCCTTAGAATAGTTTTATTGTCATTTTAGGTTTGATTCCATATAGTTATTAGATGTTATAAAAATTTTATTTTAAAACTTGTCCATAATTGCGAATTAATTCAACATTTTCTAACTTATCAATTTATTAGGTTTGTCTATACTCCGCACTTATTAATCATGAATAAATCTAGTTTTAAAACTTTAGCCATACAATAGCGAGATTTAAATACAAATTCATTTTGAAAATACGAGACATCCAAAAATCTGAACGACAAATGGTAGGTCATCAAAGAACTGATATTTAATGTATATACTAGTAACTTTAAAATCCATACCTTTTTGATAAATGCGCGACTTACTGTTTAATTAGACCCAAATCCGTTGTAAAATAATTTATAAACCTAATAATTATTTGGCCGATATGTAACTTAAAAAGTAGTTTACCTTCCCAAAATTAGAAAGATCGAAGCATAATCCATGAATCAAAAATTAAAACTTTTTAAATATTTGTTTAAATTTATCAAGACTGCACAGTATGTATGGGCATCTGATAATTCGGGTACACAATTACATTGAAAAAACAAAATTATGTATCCAATTTTATAGCATAATGAAGCATTGCACTTCCAAAGGTTTGAAATGTTCGTCTTTCTCTAGAATTGATTGCACATGTTATAATTTACAAAATACAAACGATTACCTATATTTGTCAGCCATATATTGTGAGGCGTCTATAAAATGTAAAATAACGTACGTCAGAACAACTGGTACCCGCTCCAAATTGGTAAAAAAATTTCAATCACAACTTTACATCTGAATTGGATACATTGCGATGTTCAAACTTATTTATAAAATTGTATGGCAATTGAAAACACTGTTTCAATAATAAAACTTATAAACCAATGAAATCGAAATTACTACGCATATATTAAATAATATTTGTCACTTATCTTAATTATTAATGTTGGGACTATAAAATTCAAATAATATTCAATAGAGAATTTAAACTCCATTTAGAAATAATCGGTTTATGTACACATATTTTGTCTTAATTATTACTCTACTGATCTCATATCTGTTTTAATTGCCGTTGGTGGATAACAACAAGCTAAGTGTGGTCCAAAAAATTGTTCTTTATAATAGAGTAGTTCAGAAAATAAAAGTTAAATTTGAATGCTTTCTTCTTTATATCAAGACAAGACCTCCCTGGTGGACGAGAACGTTTTAGATGCTTTCTTAAAGTGCCGTCTATGTGATTCTTACTTTGCTGACGCCCATTCATTGATTTCGTGTTTACACACTTTTTGTAAGTATTGTATTTTAGCTTACATAAAAGATAAAGGGTACAAGTTCAAATCCAAGAACAAGCTTACACAAATCAAATGTCCTGTATGCTTTATCAGCATCACCATCACAGATGACTGTTTAGACACCGATCTCCGCCCCGACTACATTCGTCAGGAACTTGCTGATTCCCTTTCCAGAATTATTCTCGACGATGAATACACACCCACGCCTGAGCCGTTAGAGAACAACCACGTAGAACTAGTTACAGATGTAGAGGAGAAGAACAGTCTGATAATAACTGCGAACGATGTTTTGCAAGACAAGTTGGGCGTGTTAGTAGTTTTCTCTCCTTCAGAAAAGCCACTGTGCCGCGACATGAAACAAATTCGCAAGCCTTATGTGCTACTCCCTCGTCAAGTGGACGGGAGGTTTTTGAAAGAGTACCTTGCAGCACTAATGCAGATTAACAACTTCAACAAAATACAACTCTTCTGCAACGGATACAACATAGGAGATGATCAGTCCCTGGAGTTTGTTAGGCGAGCCGTATGGAAAACCAAAGATTATGACATGATTATTTACTACAAAGAAAACCTAACATTTAATTGGCCATCAAAGGCTAATTTTAAACAAGGTGCGTTGGGTGTCAAGGATAAGATTTGACAAGACGGAATTAAGAATTATATAAACGTAGCTTCTGTAAATTACTATTTGGTTTTAATTTTAGAGTTTTTACTTTTATAGAATAATTTAAATGGTTTTAAAACAATATAATTGTAATTTGCTTTGTATAACTCATGCTTTAGAATAATTTAAAAATACAAAATTTATAATGTAATAAAATATAGCTTTTAAATTATTTAAACATTTCTAGCTTTTAATAATTTAAAGAAAAAATATATTTATAACAGATTAAAATCCTTTTAAATTCTGTAAGCGTTTGATGGAAATTAATATTAATAGAAATGGCTGTATTTTGAGATTTTAATAAATCTTCAACCATTCATTCCATAAAAGATTGCTGTTTTGTTTTTTGTTTTGTAATTTAGTTGAGAGGTGTTTCTTCGTTTGTTTGTTGAAACTTCTGAGTGGGGTATGTGTCTGTCCATGCGTTGTGGTTCGTTATATGTTCGGTTCTGTTCTGAAAGGTCTCCAATTATGAGAATATCCATTATTAGCTATCAGACTGAGACAGGGAGGGCTTGTTTTCGCTATCTACTCCATAAGTAAGCGAGTTTGTTATGTAATAAGTTGGGTCGTGTATAGAATACATTTGCAGTGGCCTGTTACTTCCTGTTTCTAATACTTAAAAAAATTTTGTTAGAAAATAAAACATCTAATAAATCCTTGGGGATGTTGCATCTCATGCTCGCGAGTAACAAGTCACTAAGTCGAAATACTAGGTGTATCATATATGTAGTAGGGAATAAGTTAATGAATTCTGGAACATTTTGAAACTTGTCAGCTAAGCACACTCTCTATTCGACTTGAATAGAACCATTATAAGTACAAAAAGTTTTCAATGTTGTTAGAGCTCCTTCATAGTTCATTTATCTTCTTATATAGTGTCTACATTAAAGATGGAAAATAAGAGTTACTTTATGTCTGTCTACTGATGTATAGTTCTCTACATTAGTAAATTAGATAGTTGTTAGATGTGATTTTTTCTGCGATATTTTTGTGGATATTTCTATGCGGGCCAAATAACTTACAACAGTCTAAGTAACAATGGTACGAGCCATTCTGGTATTTGATGCTGTTATTAAAGAAACGGAATAATTGGTTGAAGTCCTTACCAAGATTTAAAGTCTCTTCAGAATTAAATCAGATTTACAAATATTTGCATTCTACCAGATAAGATACTTAGCCATTAAAACAAATTAACATAACAGTCAAACATTTGGAAGGTTTAGGACTTAAACTATGGAATATGAAAGAATTATTTTCTTTTATTTGCGGAATTCCTTTTTATACGACAATAAAGTTATATTTATTTGTGTTAGTAACACACTGTGTGTAATTAACTATAAATAGCATCCACAGAAAACGGGTTGATTTATACCGAATAAATTTAAAAATAAAGAAACGAAAGACATGGAAGCCATACAATACAAACCAAGGCCTCCAAAAGTTTTATCAAAGACAAAAAATAACTTGTTAACCTACGGAGTCATATTTATTGTATTTGTAGGTATAATAGCTTTAGTTTCGTTTTTTGCTCTGAAAGGAGGGAGTAACGATTCAGTATCAACTAAAACCCGAACTAATACTATATCGTCAAAAACATCGACTACCGAAGAAAAGTCTACTGAAGAAAAATCCACCGAAGAAAAATCTAAACCCAAACCAATTGACTACTCATTCAAAGACAAGGACCCTGAAAGCATTAAAACTCGTGAACAATACACTGAATTCAAAAGGTACTATGAGCATGTCAACAAATCAAAATATGATAATTATTCTGAGGATGTGGTAAATGAAGATAGCGCTTACTTTGTTGGGCAGGTTGCACGGACAACTGGCGATCTACCCAAATATACCTTCACTGTGAAAGGTGATGTAGCAGGATATTCGGACGATCTTAAACAGCCTCTCAAGTCTTTAAAAGACGGTAAGACAAAAGAGGCTCTTTACCAAGTTTCAAACTTGATTGAAAACCTAAAAGATTATCCAATCCCGAGGACTTATTTCAACCAGGATGGACCGGAAATGCACGAATTCATTGAACCTGTAGAAATAGAAAAATCTGAGGTAGAAAAAAGAAGAGTACTTTATGTTTCAGCAATAGTTTTGCGAAATATTATAAAAGATAATTACAATTCATGTGGGAACAAAACACTCATGCATTTMTTRTTKKTATWATATTTCGCAAAACTATTGCTGAAACATAAAGTACTCTTCTTTTTTCTACCTCAGATTTTTCTATTTCTACAGGTTCAATGAATTCGTGCATTTCCGGTCCATCCTGGTTGAAATAAGTCCTCGGGATTGGATAATCTTTTAGGTTTTCAATCAAGTTTGAAACTTGGTAAAGAGCCTCTTTTGTCTTACCGTCTTTTAAAGACTTGAGAGGCTGTTTAAGATCGTCCGAATATCCTGCTACATCACCTTTCACAGTGAAGGTATATTTGGGTAGATCGCCAGTTGTCCGTGCAACCTGCCCAACAAAGTAAGCGCTATCTTCATTTACCACATCCTCAGAATAATTATCATATTTTGATTTGTTGACATGCTCATAGTACCTTTTGAATTCAGTGTATTGTTCACGAGTTTTAATGCTTTCAGGGTCCTTGTCTTTGAATGAGTAGTCAATTGGTTTGGGTTTAGATTTTTCTTCGGTGGATTTTTCTTCAGTGGATTTTTCTTCAGTAGACTTTTCTTCGGTAGTCGATGTTTTTGACGATATAGTATTAGTTCGGGTTTTAGTTGATACTGAATCGTTACTCCCTCCTTTCAGAGCAAAAAACGAAACTAAAGCTATTATACCTACAAATACAATAAATATGACTCCGTAGGTTAACAAGTTATTTTTTGTCTTTGATAAAACTTTTGGAGGCCTTGGTTTGTATTGTATGGCTTCCATGTCTTTCGTTTCTTTATTTTTAAATTTATTCGGTATAAATCAACCCGTTTTCTGTGGATGCTATTTATAGTTAATTACACACAGTGTGTTACTAACACAAATAAATATAACTTTATTGTCGTATAAAAAGGAATTCCGCAAATAAAAGAAAATAATTCTTTCATATTCCATAGTTTAAGTCCTAAACCTTCCAAATGTTTAGGACTTAAACTATGGAATATGAAAGAATTATTTTCTTTTATTTGCGGAATTCCTTTTTATACGACAATAAAGTTATATTTATTTGTGTTAGTAACACACTGTGTGTAATTAACTATAAATA
>JASNJN010000380.1:0-58953 GCA_030180075.1 Mikrocytos mackini | reverse complement strand
TTATGAACTGGAGGCGTGCAAAGGGACTTTAAAAGAAAGGCCATGTTTTCTGGGGTCCGGTCTTTTTCCAAAAAACACAGGAATTAACATTTTTATAAAAATTTTATTTCGATAATTATAGATGTTAATATATCCATATTTATAGATTTTAAGCTCATTCATTCAAAAATAAGGTTTATTTTTAAAAATTACAAAGGTTTTCTTGACATTTTTTGTCATAAAGTTGTGAATTTTTGGTGCAAAAACGTAAAATTTAAAAATATTTCGGGAAAATAAAAAATTATTATTTTCAACTAGCCATTTATGTTAAAATCTGACGAGAAACAACATATATATTTTTCGAATGATTTTAAGCAAAATAAAATGTCGAAAAAATTCCTGTGTTTTTTGGGAAGTGGTCCGGTCAACCCCTATTTTCTACTTCAAAACAAAACCCCACTTCTAAGAGCAGTGGAAGACGCCGCTGTAAGCACCGTCAACTGCCCCGATTGAAAGGAAACGTCGGGGCAGTTGTATTTAATAGAAAGGATAACGGGCAGGCATTCTATTGGCGCAAAAGAACCAAATACAGCAGTTATTAAAATTAA
This sequence comes from Mikrocytos mackini, assembly GCA_030180075.1. NCBI lineage: Eukaryota > Endomyxa > Ascetosporea > Mikrocytida > Mikrocytiidae > Mikrocytos > Mikrocytos mackini. The sequence continues at coordinate 58,366 of JASNJN010000380.1, read as the reverse complement.
ATTAATTTAAAAATGCTATAAACCTAAACTGAACTACATCATTTTTTTGTAAAATGTACATCTAGCGTGTTTATACTTATTCTAATTTTTGTTTTGTTTTTTAATAGCTTTGTTTTCGATAAAATCAGATTTTAATATTTTAAAGGGTACATAAAAATAACTTTTTAAAAAATTGACTTAAAATTGACTGTTATTCTGGTATAACATTAATAACTTTCTATTTTATTTTAAACGGATATATTTAATGCAATTTTAATAATTTTCAAAAATGATGTAATTTTAAAAATTTTATGAAATACGTTTACAACACATAATGATTGAAAACAAAATCGATTTGATTTAGTTAAGAAATATAGTGTAGATGTTTTATTTCACCAATTATTTTATGTCAACTTTGGTTTGTTTAAAAACTAAATTAGTTTAATGAATTTAATTTTTATAACATATATTATCATTTTCCGAAATGCGATTCATCTCATTTGTATACGAAACTAATTTTTTATAATTATAGTTATTACTAGGGTGCGGATAATATGAAAATCCACATATCACATATATATCCACATATCGAACTGGAAATTTTGGCTCAAATTATAATGTAAAGTCATATATATCCACATATCAGACCCCTATTTTGGGAGAAAATGGGTAAATAAAAAGTTCGAATTTTCCCAAAATTTTGTTATTAAATGATTTCTAACGTATAGTTGTATATGTAGATATCATTTCAGAGAAAACTAATGAACTTTTGGTTGATAATACAAAATTTTACAGCCCAAATATGGACAATTTCAAGATTGTCAAAAATTTTTTTGTATATACTTTTCAAATGATAAGAAATATCTTAGCTATGTTATTTTGTTGAAATAAACGCATAGAAGCATTTTCAGGCAAAAATTTTGAGAATTTTTCAATTTTGATTTTTTGAACACCATGGAAATATAATTGATAAAAAATAAAAATTTTCATAGTTTAAGCAATAAAAATCATAGAATCCATGCCAATTGAACACGAGAAACATGCTAGAACATAAACTTTCAGATGTATTGGGTGAAAATATGCCTACTTTGAAAAATCACATATTTTATCGCCAAAAAGTCACATATTCACATATTTTTCGGACACAAAAAAGTCACATATTATCCGCACCCTAGTTATTACATATTTATAATAAATATCTGGGTATGGTTATGAAACCCTTATTTATCATAAGTTTTTTAAGATACTATATAAAAAGTATATTTTGACCCATTTATTTTGGACATTTGGCTTGACACATCTTCAATCGTGTAACACTAACATGTATATCAATATATAAATTTATAAAATTGTAACATATAGTTTATAAACAATCGAATATTAAAACTATCACCATTATTTTATGACTTTCTTAGCGCTCTTCAAAAGGGAATTACCAGCGGTAAATTACCGGTATTTGATGATCATTACCGTTACCGAAATCAAGAGCAAAACGGTAATTTGGAGTCTCTAATGATGCCCGACTGTAAAATACTTTATTGTTAATTGGTAAAAGTTCGATACTTAAAATTTAGATTTTTCAATATAATAAGTTAATAAGAACATAGAAGTAAACAAATAATTTATGTTAAAGATAAATATACATACGCCCTGTRWWSTTTGATACTTAAAATTTAGATTTTTCAATATAATAAGTTAATAAGAACATAGAAGTAAACAAATAATTTATGTTAAAGATAAATATACATACGCCCTGTGTTGTTTTTTAAAACTTAACCCCACATTTAAATCCTAAATCTAGAATTTTAAAGCACTTCATTCGGCTAGAATGATTATGACAAATAAATTGCGCTATAGGATGTATTTAGGCCCAAAGAAAAATAATCTTATAAAAAATACATCATTCCAAAACTCCTAGGGCCAAAACAAAATATGATGAAGATAGAAGACGATAAATTATTGATGGTGTAGAACAAATAAAATCTGTTGAAATAGACTATCTTAATAGCGCTTGATGAATTGACTTTGGTAATTATATTGTATCACTAGGTAATATTATGTCGTTCAGATACAACTAATTAATAACAGCCATATATATGGGAAGGAACTCGTCGTATATGCGATTCATTAAAGGAAGTGTCACCGAAGAATGATTTTCTTGTTAAAAGAAAATATCCTTGGAGGATTTTACAAAATGTTTTGAAAACTTCACCTGTATGTGTATATAAGATAACTCTATTCAATGTGTTGAATTAAGTGCATCTATCATACAAAATACTCTCATTTTTAGGAAAATTATATTTGAATTCATGGATTGTTGTTCAACACCGTTTGACTGTGACTACATCGATTAGTTAATCTTCATTTAGAATTAACCCCTATCACGTGTTGTCATGGTAGAAAAGGGGTGACAAGCCGCTATAATATGGTGTGGGTTATTGGAGTCGTTGGTATTTTAAATAGAAAGTGTGTTCTAGCGTTTTAGCATTGAGAGACGATCATGATATTCTTACATTTGGCGAATAACTGGAAAACACGCGGTGTTGAAATAACAACTGATGCATCGTCTTTTTAACATATTCTAACGAGAATGGGATTCCGACATAATGAATTGGACCATTCCGGATATCTTATGTCCCCAGATGGAACCAATTTCAACAGAATTTAAGGGGTTGGGGGCATAAAAAGACTGATTTGAGATTATAGAGTTGGCTACGCGGATGTGCGACATCTAGATTACCTCCACGCTGAACGGTGTTTCCAATATTGACATGAAAATTTCAACAGAATTAAATGTTTTGCGGAAGTGACATTTTTACTAAGGTGGCTTTAAGCCAATCATCATGATGAAGATGGTGCTAAATATGTTCTGAATCAGAAGAAATGAATAACAAGAACCAAATATTCAAGAATGTGAATGTATTAAACTGATTACAACTTCAACAAATTATATACAGTAAACTCTGGGTATAAGAAAAAACAAATTGTCCGAAAATTCTTAGTTGATTATAGAAGGCATTTTCTTGTAGGAGGGCGGATTTTGGGGGAAATGGTATATTTTAATAAAAATGAACCCCTTTGGTCGATATTTGGTTTCGATATAACATTAAAGGTCTTATTACAAAGTCTACTATTGAACAAACAAATTTTCTACAGTATAAAAAATCGTTCAGAAAATTTCAAACTCCCATTTTATCGATTCTTTTAATATTTATTCCCCCATAGGAATCCCATACGATTCAGCTGCAATATGATTGATACAAGATCGTTTTTGAATAATATAAAATATAGTTTTCTATAGTTTAGAGCTTTGTCTAACATAACCATTCTCCTTAATTTTTTATTGAAATTGAATGTAAATAATTATATATATAAATTACAAACAGCATAAATTATCTTAATTGAACACAAATATCATGTATATTGTATTAATTCAGCTACAGACATGATATAATAGTTCATTGTATGATAAATTGAGAATATATCGGATTTACTTTTAAAATAAAATCAAATAATAAAAATGATACCAAAACTATATGGAACGGACTATTTATTTAAAAATATTGATTGATTAATTTTATTCATTCAGAATACATATATTTCTTTCAATTCCGATGAAATTTGTTTTAATTTTAGATATTAATTGAGATAATAATTGGTTAATTTTAAATAAATGTCAATATATTTATGTTAAACTATACACCAACCGTGTATTAAATATGTAACTATTCTTTAAAGCTTTATAAATTCTAAAAAACTAACTATCAAACGATATTTTAAAGATAAATGGGGCCAAATTGTTAGATTTTTACTATGTGATTATTAAAATATTTTTATAGTCTCTCCACTTTAATTACGATAAAATCACAAATGTTTGTATTCAAACCGTTATATGGTGTATACAAGCTATCATATATTAAAGTTGGACTAAATTTTGGCCTAATTGGAAAAATAATTTATTGAATTTGGGTGTGTTTGGGTAGTTTGGGTAGTTTGGGCCTGTTTTGGTGACTATAAGCACAAGTCCTTATAGAAACTTTCGGTTCGAGTACACTTAGTAACATGGGAGAACTTCATTGTGATTTGAGGAAGGTAAATCATTATTGTTGGTTGCTGTATCATTTCTTCATGTTTTTATTGTTGTTGTATCGTGTGTTTAATTTTAGGATTGGTTTTTTAAAGTTTTTTATTTTTTGAAATGACACACATTATCAACCTAGCATCATTGCTACAAGATATACACAAGAGTGGAAACATTGTTGAGTATTTGTTATCGGTAGGGTTGATTAAAAGTTCGGGAACGTGCGTAAGTTGCGATATGATAACTACTACACACGAGCATTATTCCAGGGGTACTTTGAATAGAAGATGGGTATGCCAATATTGCAAAGCTCGTTTTGCCATGACCAAAGGGACGTTTTTTGAAAAATCGAGAATAAAGGCTTATGAACTGGTAATATTCCTATATTATTTCTATATAGGAGTATATAATTACGAAATATTAATGCGAGAATGCAACATAAGTAGCCGGACGACTATTTGTCAAAATTTGAAACTCCTTAGGAATATATGCCTTGAATCGAACTTCAGATCTTTCCAAAAGATCGGCGGGGAAGATAACGTTATAGAAATTGACGAAACGTTACTCTATAAAAGAAAATACCAAAGAGGGCGCCTTGTCCCCGAGCAATGGTTAGTCGCAGGAATAAACCGGATTACCAAGGACTAATTTGTCGTTCTTGTTCCTAATAGAACTATGGACACGTTGAAACAGGTAATAGATAACTACGTAAAGGAAGAATCTGTTATTTTAACAGATGGGTGGAAAACATACAAAACGGCATGTATCCAGTTGGGGTTGCAACATTTTGTAGTAAATCATAGCGAAAACTTCGTTTCCCCGAATATTGAAACAGTGAACGACAGGGAATTGATTATCCATACTCAAAACATTGAGAATATGTGGGGTATATATAAGAGATGGACAAGAAAGAATTGCATTGACCAAGGGTCTAGGAGATATTGCGAGTTATATCTAGCAGAATGGATGTGGAGAAATAAAAAGAAAACTTGGGGAGAATTCATTAAAGATATAAATAAATTCTTTGATAATGAATAAAATGATTACTAAAATTTTGACGAAGGGGGCCGCAAGGGTCCCCCCTTCGGAAAAAATTCTGAAAATTTACCAAATATCATATTTAATTTTTGAGGTCAAAAATTCAAAATTTTGAAAAAAATCGTTCTGGGTGTGTGTGCGGGGTATAAGACGGGGCTCCGCCCCGTCTTAAACCCTTTAAATACAGGCTGCGGTACATTATATAGTATATGTTACCAAGTGTACTCCTACCAAACTTTCTTATATCCAGGGCGGACTGTATTTATGTTTCCTAAATTTTCAAAAATTCCCCCAGAAATGTTTTCGCCATTGGCAATTCGTTTAAATGTCCGCCAAATCTCTCAATAAGTTTATATTACGCTATATCTGGGAAGACATACATATATTCAAGGCCGAAAGAGTGTTCTAAATTATACACACTTCTAATAGTTAACCAAACGCGCCTATAAAATATAGAAGTCTTGAAAGTACAGTTTCCATGGATGGCAAAAGAAGTCCGAAGCTACAAGTCTTTGTTTAGTCATTTTATGATTGTTGGTTAAATGGGATATAATCACATGTAACGAGTTAGAAAAAATTATATTCATAATAGTTTTATAATTTAAAATTTAAATTTCAAAAATATACGTATCAAATGAAATACAACACATATATCGACATAGCCTGCAGGGAATCATTAATTTATTTTGAAAATTTATATGCATATCTTAAAATCGAATATAAATGCGTTAACATCTAAAAAGTTTGTGTACATTGAGTAATCGTAGTACACAAAGTACTAAACGATCTGTATTATATTAAATAATCAGTATCGTTGCATGGTGTAGGGCAAACTTACCAGTACGGTCGTGTATACCCTCTGTTTGTACAACTCATTAATTTGGAAACCAATTGAGATCAAATAAAAAATAAAATTTTATGGCTACGCAATGGTACGATAGAGAAAAAATAGAACACAACACATGGCAAGCTTTGAAAACTACAACTGGGCTAACGTATTATTACAACAGAGACACGAAAGAAGTCACATGGGATTGTCCTCCCGAATTGGCAACCACTGGGGGAGTTGACACAGGCGACTGGTTTTGGATACCAGATTCAACAGAACTGTTTATACCAGCGAAGAAGGTGGGGCCTACTGCTTATGAGACTGAAACAGGGGTGACGACTAGTTTGAACAAAAAGACCCAAGAGGAGTTCGTCTACCCTTTAAAACATTCGAGCCTCGACAGAACTGTGGAAGACCTCGTATTGCTTGATGACCTGCACCCCCCTCTCATCTTGCATAATCTTAGGAAGAGATTCGAAACGGACTATATTTACACAGAGATCGGGTCGATCATGATTGCGATTAACCCATATTGCCCCTTCCCATTATATTCTCCAGAAGTCGTGGACGAGTATCAAAGGGCACTAAGAAATTTTGAACCGAAGAAGCCGCATGTGTTCAAGGTGGCGGACTCTGCTTTTAGATCGCTCTTTTTTAAGAAGAGCAGTTCTGGGGAAAGAATAAACCAAAGTATAATCATTAGTGGGGATTCCGGGTCTGGAAAGACGGAGGCCACCAAGCATTGTTTGAGGTATCTGGCGCGTATATCGAGCACTAAGTTGGAGACGGCCAGTTCCAGTTCGTCTTCGAGCGATTCATCAGGGACAGGGAATATTGAAGAGAAAATACTCATGACAAACCCCGTACTGGAAGGGTTCGGTAATGCAAAAACCATAAGAAATGACAATTCCTCCAGATTCGGGAAATACATCAGGATTTACTTTAACGAAAATACGTCTATTATGGGGGCTAAGATAGAGTCCTATTTGTTAGAAAAAATAAGAGTCGTTGACCAGGCAAACGACGAACGAAACTATCACGTTTTCTATCAGCTTCTATCATGTCTCAACTCGAAGACAAAGAGAAGGAAAAGTGTACTCTCCGACGTGGTAGCAGGAGACAGTGGATCATCACACAAAGAGGCATGTAGCAATATTAAGAGCAGAGTAATAAAAGATACCCAGTTGGACGGCAAAACAACACGCGACTTTAAATACCTCTCCAAAAGCAAGTGCACGAAAGTAGAAAATATTGACGATGAAACAGAATTTGAGGAAATGGTAAGAGCGTTCTTGTTACTTGGATTGAAAGAGAAAGAAGTGGTCGAGATATTCCAGATAGTCTCGGCTGTTTTATATTTGGGGAATATAGGGTTTAAAGAAGAGGCCAATGACTCGTGTTCTCTAGTATCGGACACAGAGTGCAAAGAAGGTCTCAAGAAGGCGGCGAAATTGCTTAAGGTAGAAGAGAAGGGGCTAAAACTTGCGCTGACCAAGAAAATGTCAAAGGTATCGGGCGAGAATATCGTCGGAGATATTCGAATTGAAAACGCTTACAAAGTACGAGATGCAATCTCCAAGACGATTTATTCGCGCCTTTTCACTTATATAGTAAAAATTGTGAACGACTCGCTCAAAGTTGGAGATGGTAAGAAGTCCGGCCACTACAGCTCGATAGGAATATTGGATATATTCGGATTTGAAATATTCAAAAAGAACTCACTAGAACAGTTGTGTATCAACTACACTAACGAGAGACTCCAACAGCTATTCAACCTAACAACATTCAAACTCGAGGAGGAGTTATATGCCAGAGAAGGCATAAAGTTCGACAGTGTCTGCCATTGGGACAACGCCCAAGTCATCGAGTCAATAGGTGGCAAAAAGAACAGCGTGTTTTTCTTAGTGGACGAAGAACTGAAAATTCCAGGAGGAAACACCAAAGACCTCATCGATAAAATAAGAACTTTATCGAGAAAGGAGAAGAAAAATGGAAACGAAATCATTCACGGGGGTCTAGACAAAATGAAGGTAACACACTATGCCGGGTCTGTTGATTACGACCCATCTGAATTCCTAGAGAAAAACAATGACACACTCATGCCAAATCTCGTAGAACTTTTGTCCAAATCCGAAGGGATTGTTTCCGAATTTTTCAAAGAAGACGCCTCTTTGCTGTCACAAGGGGCACTGAGACTAAAGAAGTCTGTGGTGAAGAGATTCAACTCAGAACTCAATAGTTTAATGTCGAGTTTGTCCAGCACAGGCACACACTATATCAGATGTGTGAAACCAAATGACATGAAGAAGCCGGGCTTATTCACTTCTAGGAGGTCATATGAACAACTACTATACGCTGGAGTATTTGAGGCAGTTAAAATTAGAAAAACAGGGTATCCCTTTAACATGCCACTTACAGAGTTCAATGAAAGGTATGGTCCTTTGTTCGATATATCCGGGTCAGGAACCAGTGTAACAAAGGACATAGTTCAGAAGTTCAAACTCAACAAGGATAATGTGAAGATAGGAAAGACAAAGATATTCTACAGAAGCGGGGAGTTCCGAACCATGGAATTAAGGTGGTCGATATTCACAGAGAAAAGCCGAATAAACGAAACTTTGAAAAGGTTATGCAAAGAGGTGGAAGCTAATCCAGACCAAGACGAAAGGAAACTTGAAGAATTAGTAAGGTTCATTATCAGGGCTGAGGAGTTAAATGTGGACAACAAATACACCAAACTAGCGGACAAGATATACGAAAAGGCCGTTGAAAGCCGGATGGATAGTAGGACCAAAGAACTCATCAACCAAGCCCTCACTTGTAAAGACGAAGAGTTCATAGCAAAGGTACTCCACAAAATCGAAAAGAAGCGATACAGAACCAGAAAATGTTTGAAACTGAAAGATATATACACCAAGCTTTGTTCAGCGAACCGAGCCCTCAAACGTGGTATTAGGCTAGTCAAACAAGACGTTTTAGAAGAAGGGCTCGAAAAGGCCAAACAAGTGCCATTATCAGAACAAGAATCCAAGCTCGTCGCCGATGCAGTTCTCTATTTGGAAAACATCAAATATATTGACCAGGTACTCGGAGGAATATTCTCTTCTGGGAATACGAAAATAATCGACACCAAAGAACTAAGCCCAATACTAGACCGCGCAAAATCTATTAACTATTTTAGCAATGATATCATCAGAGCGGGGGTATATCTAGAGAGGATGAAGAACATAGAACAAGCTGCTAAACAGGCGATTGAGTACCTTCAAGAAGATGAGATGGAAACCATCGTACAGGCCAGTACTGAAGCCCGATACACAAGCGCTATTATCAAAAAATTAAAGGCCAAATCTAATATGAGTAAAAACGAACTTAGAAAAGAACAGCTCAGGATATCTTCCAAATTAAAAGATCCAGAGAGAGTATTCTGGCTGACCGTGTCGATAAAGAATGAAGTGCTGCAAATGCATAAACTTCAATTCGAACTTCCCAACTTCCCTGCACTTATTGGAGCAGAGGCATTTTCTAAGTATCAGTTCTTTGGTCGGGGAGAACTTTTCGAAACATACTTGAAGTGGTCCAAGAAAAGTATCCCACATGCACTAACAGACGTAAGATCAACAGTAATCAACCCAGACGAAAGCGCCGATAAAATGAAGGCCAAGAACGATAAGGAAATGAAAAAGAAGCTTAACAAACTAGCCATAAGGATTTTCAAATTTATACAGATATTAATGGGGGACAAGACGCCTTCGAAAAAGAACACGATTGAGAAGTGTAGGACAGTCATACTTTCTGCCGGTGTGAGTTATGTAGCGCTCAGGGATGAGATCCTGTGTCAAATTTTGAAACAGCTGAATGCTAACCCAAGCAAAGAGTCTGTTGCAAAGGGAATCGAGCTATTAAAGGTGTGCATATCTTCATTCCCTCCTTCCGAAGAGTTCCAATCTTTCCTAGAGTCCCATATATTGTGCAAGATGACCGGCATAGAGAAAATGACATTTTTGTATATTTTACACTATAAATGTTATCATGCTGAAATCGTCCAGAAAATCCCAAGAAGTCAACAGAGGCTGAAGATGCCTTCGGACGCCGAAATAGAATCAGCCAAGAGAAATGAGTACAACCACGATATTCAAGAGCCTCTCCCACACCTCCACAAAACAGACTTAAAACACATTGAGAAAGCCCTCGAACAACTCGTGCAAACCCATATCCAGAAGCATAAGTATAGGAAAGACACAGAAGATGAAGCTTCAGAAATGGAGTCAGCAGGGGACTTGCCACCTCCACCTACAAAAGACGAAGTCGCTAACAGCATAGCCATACCCGATCTCAATGCCGACGAACAAGAGGATGTTGAGGTACCGGATATCAACCAATATTTAGACTCAGATGATGAAAATAACGATGGGGATGACGATGTACCTCCACCGATCTAGTCTAAGTAATTAAAGTGGATGTTAATAGATAAACCAAAATAAGTATACCAATACCTTTATACAACTGCTAAAATATTTACACATAATATAGAATCAGTCACATCATTGTTGCCAATAGACATGTTTCTGCTTTGTAGCCTAAAATCTCATTGTAGAGTTCCCAGAAGTAATCCTTATCTGCATTTCCTTTTAAAACAAAATCGACCGATTCACCGCCTATCTCTAAAGAAAAAACATCCTCTTGGTCCTTACTGTTCGTTAAATTTACTTTGTCGAATTCCCATTCAAATATCGCCTCTTTTTTGAGGTTCTCGATCTTAACTATATTCTTATTGATCAATACGATGGCTAAATTATTTGTTTCGATACCAGAAAGTTGTATATTGAATTGGTTAGTTCCGAACGATGAATACTTGTTACTAATGTAACTCAGCAACCTTTTACGAATTTTGTTTACATTCCCTCGACATTCCTGATTTACATTATAGACAAAAGGACTGTTTACAGCAATTTGCAGTACTTCCGTTTTCCATTCATTTTCTGATCTCTTGTATGTCCTGTTGAAAGGCAATAGTTGCTCGATGTGTTTGTATAATATTTGTGATGGGCACGGTAATTTCCCATTGAACATTATTGTTAGGCCCAAACAAACAAATATTAAGTCGTCATGTTCTGTAAGTTGAATGATATTGTTTTTTACATCGTTAGTCACCTGGTAGTACAATTCTTTTATGTAGTTATGGTATTTATCATCCATGTAATCTATATAGTTGTCCAAAAGACAGTAATACTTCTTATGGAAGACAAAATTAAATTTTATTGTTTTGTTTTTCTCCGCTTGTTTTTTCCAAATCATATCTTCTTTAAAAACAACATTTTCTTTCTCCCTGTAAAATTTGTGTGCGATGTCTATTAAATTATCATTACAAAATGCCTCGATTTCAAAAAGCTTCAAGGAACTACTAAAAGTTCTAGACCCGTATTTATAAGTTAGGTTTGCGAATTCAAAATTGTAATACGTGTCAAAATATTCTATGATGTCTTTGAAGGTCACAGAATCTCCTTCTAAAACCTCTTCATTTACAAAGAACCTACCTGATTGTTTTAGCCCGGTATCATAATCCAATTTATACCCTGGGAACTGGTAATCTGGTTTGATTATCCAATTACACCTGTCGGTCCAATATATTCTGGAAGCAGGGTATATCAATACATAATTCGTGGGTATAATTCCCTCCCGAGCTTTGTGTGGTTTTATTTCCAGAAAACGCAAGATCTTCTGATCTGGTGGGATTATTTTCACTGTGTTATTCTTTTTTTTAGCTTTCATTTCTTTCAGTTTCCGAATCGTGTTGAAAGTAAGCGACCCTATTGAAAAGAAATCACTCTCTTCAATAAGTAAGTACTCCGAAGCCGAGTAAGACGCTAATTCTGAAAGTAAAATCGAAACCAAGATGTCACTTGGGTTTTTATAGCTAATGAGAACATATATCAGTTTTATAGTGTTGAAAACCGATTCTTCGTTTGGAGAATTTGTCAATCGCTTGAGAAGTTGAAGAAGGCATTCTTCGAATAAATATAAGTTGCTACTATAAAATTTCTTTATTTTATAATATGTCGAGTCATATTTGGTACCATGAACCCCACTCGAATAGAATTGTTGGAGTTCATCATCCATTTCGGACAAGTGCTTATAATTGCTGATTGATTGGCTGTTATATTGGAAGCAAGATATTTTGGAGAGCTCTTTAAACATGTTGAACTTGACCAGTGATTTGGAAATGTAGTAGCTTTCAAACGAAAAATAATTCTGGCCATGCTCCACTTTGTTAGTTCCCGACAACTTATCCATTACATGCCGCGGGCTCCTTATGTATGGGTAATCTTGGATGCACAGGGTTCCTTGAAGTCTGTATAGCGGAGTGTCAGAATCATTGCTCATAAAATATAAAATTTAAAAATTGAAAACTTAAAAAAATTAATAAACAGGCTTGTTACTTACTTAAATCAACTAGTTTCCAAGGGGATCCAATGGTCAGAAACATTAACAGAAGGGATAGGTCTGTAATGAAATTTATATACTCCGGCACCCCATCGAATCTGCTGTTTTGACTTATTTTCTTCAGAAGTCTGAGAATTGAAACAGTGAGGTTTTTTAGTGAAACTATAATACAAACTGTGCTTATCGAAAACAACTTTATTTTTAAATTCTGTAGTAGCACTTTGTCGTTCTCTTTTTTCTGGTCTGTATTTTGTTTGCTTCTTCTAAAAGTAATGTTTGTAATGAAATATTTAAAGTCTACATATTTCTTAATAAGAAAACCAGCTAATGATGCGAGTAAAAATGTAGTAAACATCGAATACGTACCATCTACAATCAGATCAATGGTTATCGATCCCGTTATCCCTGCCCCTGTTGCCAATAAACTCAGCACAAACAATACGATCGTAATTATAAACGTAACCTTCTCTGCCTTCAGCTTATATTGTTTCCTAAGATTGAAATGAGTTAGATCCAATGAAATTTGGGCGGAAAACTTCATAATGCAAATTATGTTTATATCTAGGGCCAAGTATACCAACAGTTCTTCAAAGTAAACACCGGCTTTATAACCGACACACGCAATCTGAACAATGGACAGCATTAGTAATATCAAAGACTCGGCTATGCAGTATAATGGGAAAGTTCTTTGCTTTTTGGTTGTCTTTATTGCACATTTCCTTCTAAGATGAATAACGTATAGTTCTATCGATGATGTTATGAGTAGAAATGATGATATCATAATCATTATAACCGCGAAGAGAGATTCCATAGTATGCTGTATCCTTCTTAGCGAGAATCGCGCGTTTGTTTAAAATTTCACGATTTAAAATCGCAACATAAATATTATAGTTTCCGGTCTTAAATTAAAAAGCATAATTGGTTTGATTTATTAATGTTATGGAATTATAAAATTTTGCTACATTTTAACCCTGATATTGAAAAGAATAAATAAATTTAACTTTTAAAATTGGAAGGTCTAATTTGCACTCACACAACATACAGATATGCGAAAAAATGCTTTTTTAATAGACATCTTTTATTTATTTAATAAAGTTACCCGATTATATATTATTTATTAAAGGTTTGGTAATCTTTTGGGAATGTTTATCGTTGTGTATAAGGTTTGGTATGTTTTGGAAATTTAATTTTTCTAAAAATTTTGTAAGGTTGATAACATATGCACAGAAGATCGCCATACAAAATCAAAGAAGGTAAGTTTGTACATGAACGTAAGTCATCAAGCGACTTGTCGACAACTCACACAAGGGCAAATTCGTTGCCTGAACAGGATAAAGAAGGTGGAAATACTAAAGAACAAATACAATCTTTCATATCATGTGTCTCTAAACGTTACATACGCGATTATTTGGTATATAAGGAGGCATATAGTCTCTGTGTTCTGAATATATCAATTACAATAAATACACAAATAGTTTATTGACAGATAAGGACTTTACGGGTAAATGAATGCCAGGACTCGGTAAATGATATCAGCAAACCTCATGTTACATCCCGTGTTAATTAAATAGTGAGGGCCATGTGATGGAATAAGATTAAAAGTCGTTGATCTCAATTTGAATACATGGAATGTATTTCAATACCTAGGACCCAGGGATTAAAAATCGACTCTCTAGAAGTAAATCGAGAAGACTGAGCGATTATATTAAGAGAATATGTTCGGATTGCCAGGGACTAACATGTTTATCTATTAGGAGTCACATATTGAAAAAAATAAATAATTATAAAAGTTTATTATTTTTTTTTGTAACGGAGAAACTAATTATATATTTAATTATAAATTTCTCCTTTCAACCTACTGGCCTACTCATAATCCCTTAATAAAACTAAGTAAAACCTTCCACAAGTCTTAGACTTGACGAGTATTTGTTTCACAAACACTGTATTTTGAAACAGGCTTATATTGAACCCAGTTATATTGACTTTTAACTTTCAAAACATTATTAAACCGATATGCCCTCATTTAAATACATATTCAAAATCAAAGGTTCTGGTTAATTTCTTTAAACAAATGATCCCTTATTTTGGGTTTGTTAACTTCTTTTATTTTAAATTGTTCTTTTGTAACTCTGAGCCTTGCAGAAAGGGGCTTATTTTGAATAAGCGTTTCAAACGGCTTTTGGAGTCTTTAAATTCCCACATCTGTTGCCCTTTTATGAGCCCATGCACCCCTTTTCTCTATTTAAGCTATAGATACTCGGTGAGCGTCTTTTGGGTTAAGGACAAAAGTTTAGAAGTTAACTTTTTGTTTTGTGAATAAACCTTTTATCGATCCGCCATGCCCTGGCTAACTGAATACCAGGCAAATGGACTTTAAATAGTGTTTTGAAGTGAGCTTGCCGTTTGTAAACTTTCCCTGGGTCTATATCGCCCAGTCAGTTTTATTTTACGGCGTTTTTTCTTTGTTTCAGAAATAAGCCCAGTGTCAATAATAGACTGAGTTTCAAAAATAAACCATGTTTCAAAAATAGCAATAGTCTGTTAGCAATTACAAACGCTAAATTTGAAGTCTTATAAAAGTGTTTGCCCTAGTTGTATTTTGAAAAATACTTTGAGCCAGTATCATCTGTATACCTTCCGCTCACCCCTTGTATATTAAGGCTCATGACCTTAGCGGTTTAGCTTTGGTGGGGTGGCTATCGTGTGAGACCCTGATGAGGTTCTAGCTCTCATAGAAGCATCCATCATGCAGGACACGTGAAGAGACTGTGTTCTCAACATGCTAGCCGTTTAAGGCCT
The DNA here is from genome assembly GCA_030180075.1 of Mikrocytos mackini. Taxonomy (NCBI): domain Eukaryota; phylum Endomyxa; class Ascetosporea; order Mikrocytida; family Mikrocytiidae; genus Mikrocytos; species Mikrocytos mackini. The sequence goes on along the minus strand of JASNJN010000380.1, from coordinate 43,199 downwards.
TTCGCTCAGCATCGACCCTGACCCCTGTACGGTGGGGCCGTGGGGTTTACTGATATGCATGACCCTATGGGATTTTTCGAAAATTTAAATTTTCCCTTGTTAAATAAACCTATAGTTAAAATATGAATTATAGATAATTAGATTATAAAACTAACGAAATTACATGACATTGTATTTAGTTAACGTTGTTTTGTTGTTTATTTGTAAAATACTCATTAAAGTTTAGAAAGCTCCCAAGAAAGTCGAAGCTAGAGTGTTTCATAGTGCTGGAACTTTCAAAGTAAATATAGAAAAGATGGTCCAGCACAGTAGAAATTACCCCTATACTCTCTATTATAGCGGTGCAACGTTCTTTGTCTAGGTTTCTATCATCGATCGTTGTCAGGCATAGCTCTTCCAATTCCGCAAGAGTTTTACCCAAATTTTTAAGAATGTACCAATATGCATCGCTACCTCCTTCTGTAAAGTTATCCTTCATATCTGATATTGCGTTGCCTATTAGCTCTTTCATTTCGAAAAAATCTGAACATCTGCTGAGTTGTTTTTTTAGTTTATAAAACTCTAGTTCTATTTTATACACTCCCAATGATTCAAACAGAGACATATAGACGAAGTTTACTTTGTTATAGTTCTGAATAATAAACTTCTGTACATAGTTCAACTTCCCTTTCTTTATGGGTAATATGAACTTCTCATGGAACTTCCTTGATACGAAACAAAATTTGTTTACAGAGACCAGTAGCTTTGATATGGTTTCGAGATTCTTCAAGTCATTTTCTGTAAATAATAGCTCTATGATCGGCGACTTCCTGAACGAAAAAAAGAATATCAACTTCCCATTTTCGTGTTCATGGCATATTCTAAGTACTTTCTTGGACAACTCCAGATATTCTCCAGTACCCTGCTCTTGAAGAGCGTTGAACTCTCTTTTTAGTTGCTGTACCTCGCCAGTTTTAGGCTGGGCTAACACTTGTTCAGTGTTCAATTTAGACAACAAAGCTTCTGAAAACGAACTGTCCATAAAACATAGTTGATTCTTTGTTAAATCTATGATTTGCGCCATATTGTAAACATTGTGAAGGAGTTCCATCATTCTTTTGTTAACGAATTCGTACCTGTGCTGTATTCTCCCATGCAAATCACCCCTTCCCAAGTCAACACTTACTTCAACAATGCCCCCGTTTTTTATCGGTTGTATTTCTTGTTGTGTAAAATTATCTCTCAATAAGCCCAACAGTTTTCCACACTTTAGAGCGACCATAGCTGTCTCATAGGAAATGGAAGACGGGATCAGGTGTTCGCATAAAATCATTTGGCCATCTTGATCAGTTTGTATGAAGAAGTCACATTTAAAATGCTCTTCACTATTGCCTTCATTTCCTTCCGATACCAAAACACCTTCATTAATCCAAAGCATAAGCGTATTATAAATTGGGATTTCCACCGACCTTATGGCTTCCTCACAGAACTTCACTTCAATAACTGACCCAGTATTTGCAGCACGTCTTAAGAGTTTGCTTATCAGTCCGCCTGTTGCATTCTTAATTATTTCCACTTGTTTGGCAAGGTAGATTATTTCTGTATAATAGGGACGTAGAAAGAAATAGAAGCGAATTATTGATTGTGTTTCTTGGCCTTTGTCGTCCGTTTTTGATATGGCTGCTCTTAATCTGGCTATTTGTTTGTTATAGAATTCCCCCAGTGCTGCGCGAGATGGGGAACAGCAACCATCCGCGGATTTCGTGCCTTTGATGTACTTTAATATCATAGCTTCCAGCTTCAGCATATCCGCAATCTTTTGTACGATGTTTGAATAGTGTCTGTAATACACCGAATCAATACCATCTATACTTCCTGGGTCAATTTTCTTGCTATATAGTATACAATTTAGGAGCTTTATAACAACTTCTCTCTCTATATTGTCTGTCATTTCGGAGTTTATGGAAAATTTGGAAAATGAAAATTTTGCAAAATCCCAAATAACTCACTTTATAGATATTTACAAACAACACATACTACTGAGTGCACAGGAACTAGAACTATACGAACAATACTTGTATAACAGAACGGATAAAGTTTTAGATTTTCTTGACGAAGAAGAAATTCTGGGTCTACTCAAGATTATCTTACAAATTGAAACCAACAAGTTAGATGAAGCCGATGATCTTATAAAAACATTATTTGTAGGAAATACCAATTGGGTTGTCAGAAATCCTGACGAGGAATTCATCAAAGTGGCCTGTGCTAACAAGTACTACGCTAAATCCAGTCGGGAAAAGCATAGTTTATTATTTCGGGATGAAGGATTGCGCTATTTAAACAAAATGTTATATAAAATTATTGAACTAAAACAGAAAAGATTGTGCTGTAAATAAAAATAGAAACTCATCGGAACACAGTGGCCAGAATATACATTTTGTTAGTTTAATTTAAAATATTCCTAAAAATTTTCGTCTTTTTTTCTTCCCCCCTTTTCCTTTCGAGGCTTTATTTATCAACGTTGTTTTCCTAATCTTTTCTTCTTCCATCACAGACTGACAAAACAGCTCCTTGTTTTCCACTTTACCGCCCGGAATTATATCGACGAGGTTTTTGTGGTCAGTTGCACCGCCAAATGTGCTATTGTTGCGGGCGCCTAGTCTGTGAGAAGATGCCGTATTAGAAGTCTTTTTGAATGGAGAAGTAAATATATTTTCCTTCCCGCGCAAAGAGCGCCACTTGCTCTTTTCATTTACAGTTTTGAACCCGTTGCTGAAAGTGTCGTTATCAACCTTCTTGAGAGCAGAAACTATTTCTTTTTGAAATGACTTTGCCCGAGTACAATAAAACTCATTGGTCAGTTTCTTCTCGAATTCATCGCTCACTGGCACCTTTTTGTACTTATCATCGTTGTACTGGTAGTTTATATGGAACGCCTGTGAGTTTATTTCTTCTACGTTAGGTTTATACGGAGCATCTAAATAACCACTGTCCAACAGCCCCCAGTCTATACTTTTGAACCACTCGTGTTTTTTAATCTCTTCAGTTCCATTCTGGACACCAACTCGTTTCAAGGGGTCCTTTTCCAGAAGGTTACTGATTAATCCTTTTGCCGCCTCTCCGAATATTTCTTTTGGGAACTTAGGCTCTAGCTTCACCACATTTCGGTCCAAATCACCCTGGCTTCCTGTTCGAGATTCAAAGGGTTTCTTACCACTCAAAAGTCGGTAGATCAATACTCCAAATGAGAAAAAGTCGGCAGCTTTGTTGTAATACCTGTTCCTAATCACTTCGGGCGCCGTGTATCCCGGGGTTCCAGCGTACCCACGAATGGGGCGCGTAGTCTGCACCGAAAGACCAAAGTCCGAAAGGCGACAATGTCCGTTGGCATCCAACAACACATTCTCCAGCTTTAGGTCTCTGTAAACTATATCCTTGGAATGCATGTGCTCTAACCCAAGCAAAATCTCGGCGGCATAAAACTTTGCCCGTTCTTCATCGAAAAATTCTTCTTTATTCAAGTGATACTTCAAGTCGCCACCAACCATTAAATCCAGGACGAAATAAAGACTGTTCTTATCAAATAGGGCGTAGTTCAGCCCGACTATGAATCGCGAAGAAGTCTGACTTAGTTCCACCAGAATTTTCCTTTCGTTGGCTATTGATTTGTAGGACTTAGTTGCCACAACCCTTTTCTTAGAAATACACTTTACTGCATAGTTATACCCAGTGTCTTTTTTAATACATGCTCTGACTACTCCGAATGCTCCACGTCCCAGAATTTTAACAGGCTGAAAATCACTGAAGCTAACTTGCCCTGCCATTTCGCTGAACTTCAGATAATAAACATAGAAGTAGCTGTTTAAAAATCTGTTGAATAAATCGCCAGACAAGTCTCGTTTGATTATTTGAAGAACTGGATCAAACAGCACCCTGTCTATGTCGTCGTGCTGTATCCTTTTCTTTAACTCGTTAAACACTGTTCCATATAGCCCAAGTATATTCCCACTAAACAACTCTGTATTCTCAACCAATTCGATGAATTCTCTGGATTTCCCTGTGTCTTGCAACACCCTTGCTGTAGGCTCATGCTCGAAGTCGAAGTTAGAGTGCTCGTGACTTCGGAATACAGACTGCCCCAGATGGTTGAACGAATTTTTCGAAGACAGATAGCGGTTGTATATCAATCTCGCTACTCTTTTCAAGGTCTTTTCGTCGTTTATCATCTTGAAAAGCTGGACGTCTTTGAAAAAGATCGCTTTGTCCAGTGCTTCCACACTCGCTAAAAATTTGTTGATCAAGAAGATCCCCAGTGGCTGCTCGTAAAGATGAGAGAAGGTCACAGTTTCGGGTTTATTCGACAAACACAGCTTCTTTCTAAAACTGCGAAATATGGGCAGTTTCAAATCTATCTTCTGCCTATTGTTCGATGGGTCAAATAGTGATTCTGCCAGTTGGTTCCCGAACATTACTCAAATGAAAGTTAAAATTTTAAAATCGTTAAGTTTTCGTGAATTATTGAATAAACTGGGCGTGTTGTTAACTTATATAACACAGGGTTATCGCTATTTTATCTAATAGCCTATGGTATATTTATACATTGCTAAATCAACGTTGAAATATTGAATTCAGATTCTAGTCAAACCAGAAAAATTTTTTAACAAAAGGAGTTTTTTTGTAATAGATCCAAAACAATTAATAAATGCCTGTCAGATACCAGCAGTTGTCTGATACAACTGGTATCTAACGACTACAATCATTGTTAGCCAGTTAGAAACCTTTTCCCATCGGGTTTTTGTAGGTCTAACTGATCAGCCTAACTGATTGTTTTAGTCCAACATCCAACATTGGATGAATAAGTAAATATAAATAATAAGAGATAAAATAAATGCAAATTTTATTTTTCGGTAAAAATGACAAACAACTCTAATTTCAATAAACCACAACATCACTCGGCAAACAGGCCGTAGTACAGCCGGAGGCACGGCAGTTTGACGTCAAAGAGCCATGAAGGCCATTCGGATAACAATAGAGACTATTCCAACTACAACAGGCAAACTTTCCCAACTAGGAACACTAGATTTCCCCCACAACTCATTAAATTCACAGTAGCTCCTAGTATGAGCGTCGGAGATATTCATCTCCAATTAGAGAAGTTCGAGAACCCAGAATTCCAGGATGTATTTAACTGGATAGCAGCTTTTAAGGAAATTAAGTTGCAAACCAATTGGGATGAGATGGCTACAACTGCAGTTCTTCGAATTGCCATAGCTACAAAGTACTTACCTGCGTTAGAGACAATCCGCAGCTTTGAAAAGAAGATGGAAGCTCTCGTAAACTCGGTTTACAACAATACCGAGACACATAGACACTTGAATCATCTTAAGAACATGAAAGCATCGAACTACTACAGCATGACGGAGTATACGTCAGCCATAGAGAAGCAGTTCCGCATTGTTAATGCATGTTTAGCCCCAGAATCACTTAGGGCCAGTGAAAAATACGGCTACAATTGAATTTGCCTCAAAAAGTGTGTAATTGCCTCAAAAGTGTGTAAATTGCCTCAAAMWTGTGTATATGCCTCAAAATCTTGTGTGTGCCTCATACGAGTTAAAGATACCCCCAACATCTTTAAAATTTTATTTCTTTTATATATTATCTATATCTATCCTACAACTAGCCATATACACTTTCAAAGTAATATAAAATAAATTTATGTGTTGTGTAATAAACATTTTCCGAAATTCAATTTTTACATGTAACGAAGAATAAATATCAAAATCGGAGTTTTCATAGACAAGTTTCTCAAACAAATATCGTTCAGATTGCTGAATACAATGTTTAAAACAAATTAGAAGTCCTATTTAACAATTTTGAAAAAATCGGTTCTTCACCCAAAAATAATGAGGTTTTATAGATTAACCGGACTTATAGAACAAGTAAATATTTAAAGACATACCGATTTAAACTCTACTGCATTCCAACAAGTATTATTTTCATAATTTTAACCCTTGTAGTCCATTAAAAATTTTTCTATTTTGAGGCCACAGCACAAATGAGGCACACACAAGATTTTGAGGCAGAACTTCTAAAATGAGGCAAATACAAGATTTTGAGGCAATTACACACTTTTTGAGGCAACTACATTTGTAACCCTTCCCCATCCATCAAAACCAACAAATTCTTGAAATTTTCAACGGCACAGCACATGGCAGGGCAATTGTCGGTAGTTACTCCTACCATTTTACCAAAGTCTAGCGACCATTCAAAAATCAAATCGACCACATAATTTGAAACAGTTTCCGCTCTTTGGTTATCCAGCTCTTTGAGGTCAATCAACATATCAAACGAACGACAATCTTGTGCGATGAATTTAATTCGAGTTCCTATTACAGTATGATCTTTACTGCCCCAAATATCGAGATACAAGGAGAAATATGAAAAATCATCTAACATTAGTGGTACGCTGGACTTTACAATTATGAATTGTTCTTTAAGTCTTTGTTTGAGCGTAGTAACAGACGGAATATCTATATCTGGGAAGAAATTGTCATGAGGAATTGTGAAGAATGTGTCGTGGAAAATATTAAAGGGATAAGAAGACCTATAAATAGCTTTGATTAATATGTTTTCTACGTATTTAAAAAATTTTTTTGAAGTTCTGCTTCTTTTTTGGGGTGCAAATATATCCGTGCTCGACACAATAATTTGAATATAACAAATAGTGATTGTTTAGTATATGTGTCTTCAAATTTGAAAGTGTGTTTTGTGAAACTGCAGGGGCTTTCCCGCATTCGAGACAAATATAGTTGCCTTCATAAAACTTAAAAAACGTGGAGGAAATATCTTTGTTAGAAAGCTTCTTAAGAGTTTGTTCAGAATTATTGTCATCTATCATAAAATAAAATTGTTTTAGACAAATGAGTAATAAAATATTTTATAATAACTAAACGTGTTATAATATCACATATCGTTTTTTTAATTGAGAATTACGCTTCCGCACATTATAAACATTTTATGTATGGTAATTTGATTTGACAGATATGGTTCATATTGATAAATTAATTCAAATTGACGTACTAACCGATTCTTCTACATACAGCATTTACAAATCCAATTTATATTCAGATTTTGGGTGATCTATGTGATAGTAAAAATAAAAATTTTATCAATTAAGTTTAGTTGTAATTTTTTTAAATTGCTAATTTTTTGATTATTTTGATTAATTTGAAATGTTTATTTTTTATAATGCTAAAAATTTCTCACTATATACATTTGATTATAATAATAACATTTAATTTTTTTCATGAAAAAAATTCAATATTATAATTTTTGTCAACACTGTCATAAGGTGTTCGGTTATTCTAAAAAAATTTTTTTTTTCATTAAAAGTTGTGCGAAAAACGAATCACTCACGATTATAGAGAACTATGCTCTCATAAAAATGTTTTAAAGAGGATCACCATATATTTATTTAATACAGTATTTGATTCGTCAATTATCACTACAATTTGTTAATTTTTACATAAAACACCAATTTTGCGTTCAAACAAATAAATCAATAGAAAATAACAAACATTTTTTCACTTTACAAAATAATTTACTAATTAAAATAGAAAAAATGAAGCACTTAGAATCAAAAGAGCGCAGAGTGATTTCTAAAAAGTGAAAATATAGATTGATAAGTGTAAAATACTCCTTCTTTAAATATTAGATAGGTAATTTATTTTATTAATTATATTTATGACTAACAAAAATCAATTGCCTCCAACTTCAAACAAAAGTATTAGGGTCAATATATTTCATTAATGAGGCCTAATATTTTCCATTTTGAAAATGTCACTTTGCGCTCTTTTGATTCTAAGTGCCTCAAATATTTTATCAAAACTTTTCGCTCTTTTGTGAAGCGTTATTTTGATTTTTAATGGGTCATTTCGGGGTTTATAGACGATAATAAAGCATTTGTATATCCTTTTGGAAATAATTTTTTTACGAAGGGGCCGCAAGGGTCCCCCCTTCGTAAAAAAATAAAAATAAAAAATTTTCACCCATTTTGTGTGAGATTTGTCAAATTCGGCCGAAAATGTCTGGAATGATATAGAAATGATTAGTTTTCATCTAAAAACACGAAAATGGTCTATTAAAGTTTAAAATAATACCTTATAAAAATGCAAAAAGTTTTGATAAAATACTGCTCTCATTAAAATATCCCTTTTTATAATCTTGCACATCACCACAAAACATATCACTTTTATACGTTACTTCATATCTCAAATTTAAATATAAATTCAATTTCAATTCAAATTCTAAAGTTGATCTCAAATTCAAATAATGTTTTTCCTAATTTCTCTATCATACATACTGATTGTGAGTACTTTTTCCATTAGGTACCCAAAGCCAACAAGTAGCGGTTTCGTGCGTAACCACAGATTCAGCACAAACAAGCGTTTTAATCCCAAACAAAAAGTAAAGAAACTTCAGAACTTAACAACCACTGCATTGTCGGACAACGTTTGCAACGCTCTCGCAGACGGGATTAACCCAGTACGGCTTGTGCCCACAGGAGACTGGGTGATCGACACAGCCAACAAACACCCAACCCCATTTAAGCGCACTTGGAACCACATTCTAAAACGCATTGACAACGAGCAGCTCGACATTCAGTTGGCTATTGCTACGGGCGACAATCTTGACCTCTTCCAGTACGACGGCGCAAGTGGACTTCAGAAATTGGCGCGATTCTTTACAGGCGAGTTTGCGTGGGGAACGGTCATGGGCGAACTCACGGCTGGTGTAAACGCGTGCCTGCTTGAAGTTAGAGGCACTGAGGTGGAAGCTTCGTTGGACCAGATATTCGAAGGGTTTAATGCCGGGTCAGCTAACTGGTTCTTTTGCCCCAGGCCTGTAATACGCATTCTGTTCAACCCTATAGAACAACCTAGCAATGACAGGAAGTGGAGCCTGAAAATTTACTTCGAAGATATATGCGTGCCGGCTGGAACGCCTGTTAGTACTGATGATGTCTTGAATGTAACTGGACAGCTCTATGATGCTGTTTGAAAAAATTGAAAAGATGTGAAAATAGAAAGAGAGATGTCGATAAATAACTCTGTTAATAATTGGTGGATGAATTCTATGTTAGATGGAATTTGGGGCGTAGTGGTTATCTGTGGTTCTTTTTTTAGAAAATTGTATACTTTGTTCTTGTTTAGATATGTTTGTGTGGAGCTAATGAAAAAGGCGTGTGGTTTAGTGGTTGGATCTATGTGAAGGTTGTTGGGATGCGTATTACAGGAAAGTACATTTTTTATAATTTCCAAAAATTAACTTTTCTAAATGGAGAAATCCAATACACAAACTATGGACGTTATAAACACACTTCAAAGCACAGACAGACTTAACATCGTCAGTAGATGTTTGGACATTCTCAAGGAAATAAAAATTAATTCTGTCACCAATCTCAACCAACACATAACTGAAATTTCTGCATGGGCTAAGAAAACCAACAAACAACTCTTATACCATCAACTAACCTTCTTTAGAGCTGACTTCATAACAAATCTCTACTATAACAATCCCATAGAGACTAGGGAAATTTCCAACACTTTGAAACAACAGTACACACTCCACGCCCTTGAAAAAGAACTCAATTCGTTGATCCTCTACTTTAAAAAGAAAGACAACAAAAGATTCTTAATCAAGGCTTATTTGTACCTCTCAAAACTCAACCTTGTCCAAAACAAGATGAGTCAAGCGAGGTCTTATCTGACTGCAGCACGGGCTACTGCATCAGTGGGGTTTATACCAAAACAATTACAATACCAACTCGATTATTACTCTGGAATAGTCTACCTAGCAGTTCAAGAAGTAAATATGGCCGGTAATTACTTCTTCGAGTGCATAGATGCTATGCCTAACATTGAGAATGTCAAATTCTACGTTCTATCACAAACCATAAACATGAATTTTGTAGAGGTAAAAAAGACACTGAACAAACACAGTGGCATTATAAGTGGAAATATAGCTGTATTTGAAGTGTATGCCAAGTTGTCCAACAGTATCATAGAAAACAACCTGGGGAAGTTTTCGAATTGTTTTCATAACGACATACTGAAAAACAGAGAAGAAACTTTTGAAGATGATTTGGTTGTGAATATTGTGAAGAGTTTGTTTGATTCTGTATTGGATAGAAACATTATGAAAGAAGTCAACTTTTATAACAAGGTAAGGTTGTTTGACCTTGAACAAGTGGTTGGAGTTGAAGCAGAAGTCATAAAAGGAAGGTTGGAGTATTTTATAAAGAATAAAATTTTAGATGGAATTATAGTTAAAGAGAATAATCAGTTAGTGTTAGTTAATAATATAACAAATCACGAAAATTACTGTGAAAATGTGATCAAGGAGAGTAAGTGCTTGATGGATTACCTCGAAGAAGTTATAAAGAAAAACAACGAATATTTTCACTACAGCAGTGCAAAAAGTTACATTGAAGAAAGTAAATAGTAATATGAAAATATATTGACGAACTTTAATTTTATGGTTCAAAACATTGCAATGCCAAATGTGAGATTGTATTTTGTTTGTTTATAATACTGGTAAGTTTTAAATATTTCTGAATAAAGTTTCGTGAAATTTACATGCTAACTAATTCTAATTAAAAATAGTATGTGTTATTTATTTTATTATTTCATGAAAATATAATACATGAATATTTATTTAATCAGTAGTTCCGCATTCTTTACAATATCTGTTATCGGCATGAATATCATAATCGCAACTACAAATCCATAAATAGGTATAACACTGATAAAGCAAAGTGGTATAATAAAAGTACTGAAATATCTACTATCTTTATTCTCTGCGATATTACTCAGGTGTCCCAAATTCCCCAGCCCAATTCCTGTGAACAGATTAATTAGTCCCAGTGATGCGCCTGCTACAAATATCCCAACTGAAGCGCTTAAGAGGGTGGCATGGCCAGTAGGGATATTGTTCAGCTTCGCCACTGTGCTTCTAAATATAAATACAATGATTAACCCATAAATGGCCAACATTTCACATAAAATTACGTTCAGTAGTTTTGTCATGTTGGCTCTTTTCTTTCCAAAACTTGTCGGGAATATCGAAACACCTGTTCCTGATATCCCGAGCGCTGCTCCTATAAGTGACAGCGAAACTCCAAGGAACACTCCTAGCTGAGTGAGTCCTATAGTCATTAGTCTCATCGTCTTTTCCTCAAAATAGTTTAGAAACATTGAAAAGTTAAAATGCAAGAACTGAAAAGTGAAAACATTGTAAACAGAGAAATTATGTTCTGTAATAACTGTGAAGCTTTTATTGGAGATGGCAGTATGGACACAGATGGTGTGGTAGTTTGTGGAGTATGTAATGGAAAGTTTGAATTAAAACTTCCCGAAAGACTACTAAATCAGACATTTTCATACAATCTAATGAAAGAAGAAATAGCAACAACCGATGAAAAAGTGAAAGCTGCAGTTATTGATTACTTTTGTTCTAAATGCAAAAATGACAAAGCTACATACACGACATTCCAAACTAGAGGGGCCGATGAAGGCCAAACTGTATTTTACACATGTACTAAATGTGGCTACAAAACGAAAGCATCAGATTAAATAATTTTTTGTGATTTGTATTGAATTTAATGAATTATGGACTGACGGGAACTTGATTGTAAGTGGAATAGTGGTCAAACAATGGTCTTGTTGTACAGTCCGTTTCACTTTTTTTGGGACACCTGTTTTATTCAAAATAAAGTTTGTTTGCTTGTAATTTTTATTTTAAAAATGTGCATTATTTTTGTTGAATGATTTCACAAAAAATATATTATACATTTTCCTGAAAATTATGTTAAACCAATTTTACATTTGAACATAAAAGTTACTGTTTCATTTTTAAGGGACAATAAAAAACATCAAAATAATTTATAAAATCTAAATATTATAATTTTAATTGCTTTATAATCGTTAATAATTAGTTACTTCACCATCTAAATCCAATACTTGGCTTAACCTTTCATTAAAATTACTCACACAATTTCCCATCATTTCGTTATCTAAATTCTCCCATTCACGTCTAATTGCCATTTTCAAAGCATTTTTTGTATTGTACGTTTTATCTTTCTCATAAACTTTCTTTGCAAGTATAGCCCAGACATTTTCAATCGGATTTAAGTCTGGACTATGTGGGGGCAGTCTAAAACGTCCATTTTCATTTTTTCAAGAAAAGATGTTGTTTTTCTTGATTTGTGGCATGGTGCGTTGTCTTGCACAAAGAAATAATTATTTCCTTTATATAATTTCAGGTTGTATGGAATAATTTCTTGACCTAAGAGCTTAATATAGACGTCGCTATTAATCATTTCATCTACGAAAATAAATTGCTGTTATCCTTCAATATTGACAGACCCCCATACCATTACGCTTTTTCTATCAAATCCTTTGTCTTTAAAAATAAATACTTGTTTTAACTTTCCTGGTGTGTATGTTACTGTCCTTTTTATACCAAATTTTAGGATATATAGTATAACCTGATATTGTAAATGACTTTTCATCAGCAAAGAGTAGCTTTTCAAGTAATCCTTCAACATTCACATGTCTAGAAGCGAATTTAACATGATTTTGTTTTGATTTTTGGGTTAGGGAAGGCGTTTCAACTTTGTTTCTGTGCAAAAAACCCTTCGCTTTTTAGGAATCTGTGCAGTGTAGAACGAGAACCTTTTATCTGTAATGTGGATATTTTATTAGTAATAGTGAATTCTTTGTTTCTGCCGCAATAACGCTTTATTCTCCTTTGTGTTTGCACAGAAAGCGATGTAAATTTTTTCTGTACAGGTTTCTTGATCTTCTTTTCTGGGTTGTTGAGATAGCGGGAATCGGATGTTTTAGATATTTTGAGTTTTAGGCAGTTTTCCTAAGAGATTTTTATTCCCTATAGGTTTTAATTACCTGTGTTGCAAGGTTCAGTGATAATATTTTTGGCGACATTTTTAAAATTTGAAAAAATAAAACTTAAACGGCGACTACATATCACGCCAAGAAATATAATATTTTAAAATTTATTATATTTCATTATTATAGAATATTTCTTATAATTATGTACTGTAACGATATTTATACAAACTATTTTTTTAAAAATTAATTTTTTTCAAAAGTTCAGATATGTTTTCTGAACGATATAGGAAATGTTTGACAGAGACTTAAAAGATGAAATCTATACCAACTCCTTCTTCCTTCCATAACAATAAAATGAAAGAACGTTTTCTCTAGAGCTAGTACAACACCTTAACACTTTCTGTACGGAGGGCCTCTATAGAGGCCATGAAAAAAAAGACGTTCTGTACGAAGGGCCTCTATAGAGGCCTTGTGAATAATCGCCATAAAACGAACCAATAATTAATTATCTATTGCAATTATGTATCAAAGTGTCATTTTATAAATTATAAAGAAATTAACGACATGTAAGATGGTTTTTTGCTAAATTTTTTGCATTTTATACCAAAATGTATAACATCTATTAGAATCGATATAAGATCTAGAAACACCGATTAAACGCTATTAAATTGAATCATGTTCAGTTTTAGTCTTCATAACCCCCTCAGCTTTTCCCAAAAATATAAGTTTTTATTTTCAAAAGTTATTTTCCCACTATAAGATTTAAAAAATAATGGAACTTACAGGTGTTTTTACTCATCAAAAATTAGTGTGTAACAACAAATCAACATATAACACAATTATGTTTTTGAAATTAACAAAATTTTGAAAAATTAAAAATTTATAAAATTTGCTAGGATTATTTTTGATAAAGTCAGTTTTAAGACAACCAAAAATATATTTTGTATATATAAACATCATACGTTAATAATATGTAAAAAAATTTCAAAAAAAGTGCTCCGTACAGAAAGTGTTAAAGAATGAAGTGTATTAAAAATCTTTTCACATGGAGTCTACTTCCAGCTTCTGTAGATGGATCTCTGGTTCTAGGACAGAGTGTAATACATCAATAAAGCTTCCAACATCACACATATTGTGTATAGATCAGATTCCGGCAAATTTAGTTATTTTCTAATTTCTTCCAAACATCACAAACAACGACTATTTAGGAGATATGATGTTGGTCAATTATTAATTAGAATAATTGAGCCATGTTACAGCAAGCTTACCAACAAAAATGTTAAATTTATGAGGGGGATACGTATAGAAACAATACAGTTTTTATATATGCGATATGATATATAATAAACTATATATGTAGAAATTATACACTTGTGTATGAGGGATTGATCAGGAAATAACTTCATTGGATTATAGAAGTTAAAAATATACATCAAAGCCTTTCCATTCCAATTATAAGAAGAACCCGAGAAATAAATGTAAAGTTCAAAATTACAAATTATAAAGATCATGCGATAGAATAAATAATTAAAATATCTTTATTAACGTTTACAAAGCAATTAAAATTATAATATTTAGATTTTATAAATTATTTTGATGTTTTTTATTGTCCCTTAAAAAATGAAACAGTAACTTTTATGTTCAAATGTAAAATTGGTTTAACATAATTTTGAGTAAAATATATAATATATTTTTTGTGGAATCATTCAACAAAAATAATGCACATTTTTAAAATAAAAATTACAAGCAAACAAACTTTATTTTGAATAAAACAGGTGTCCCAAAAAAAGCGAAACGGACTGTATGTATGTTGTACATTTTCACTAAATTATGTATTTGATAATTTCTATATTTTCTTTATAAGTCAAACCTCGATAAAATTACAAAGTTCCGTTTTTCTGCATGTTTTGTAAATCTTACGAGTAGTTTTGGATTTTGTCGCAGTACAACCTGAATTTTTGGAAAATCATAAATGAATATTTTATGTATTTCTCAATTATAAAACAGATGTAATCAATGGATCTCAAAATTATGATAAATTTTTATTTCTTCAAGAGCATAAATGACAAAATTTTCATGATTTTGCAATCATTGAAAACTTATACATTTTATGACCAGAGGTTCTAAATTGATTCTAACACTTCTATTTAAAGCCATATTATACCTGGAACATCGAATCAAGATTTTTCGTTGGAATATTTTCGATAAAATAAATTTTATCCGAGTGTAAATCTTACGAAAAAAATTATTTTCCAAATTTTGATAAATGAATTTCTATGCTATCTTAGCACTTAATTAATACTTATTGAGTCAAGTTCACATAAATTATGCACAGTTTGGTAATTATTAGGTCATTTCCCGAAAAATAATTTTCGGAAAATCGTCGAAAATAGGTGTTTTTGTAAATCTTACGTGTGTAAATCTTAGAAAATTTGTAACATTTATCGAGGTTTGACTGTACTGGTATTACCTGTAATGGCGGTGATTTGGTAATTTTTTAATTACCAACATCATGCTTCGATACTAGAATTTTAAACAATAATATAATGAATAAAACATAATACAGGGAATTTTAAATTTCCCAAAAAAACCGAAAGGTTAAAATACCGTCACACCAGGAAACCCCACCGTAAAAGGGCTAGGGTCAATGTCGGGCGAAAGGCCTAAACCGGTTGAAGCAGGTTCGAACTCGGTCGAACCGTAGTAGCCTGGAAAACAGAGGGGCCCAACGGCTCCACGAATCCAGAATGGCATAACAACTACCAGCCCGTAAACGCTAAAACGCGAGGGTCTATGACCCTTATAGGAAAGGGCTGAGTGGAATGTATCCAAATGTCAAAAACCGTCAAATCACAATGCGTGATTAATTTTATTAAACATGTTATGTTTTTATATGGATTGAACATCACCAATACAGGTGAGTCTATTTTTGAAACACTGTTATTTCTGAAACAGTAAGTTGGTCCGAAAAGCATTTAAAGGCTTTTCAAGAAGGCCAAGCTTTTAATAATGGCAACACATGCCTTAAAACAATAGTTATGCACATGTGCTTAATACTCTAATTAATAGGGCAGCATAAAGCATTTCCCAGATAAATCCTGAAATTGGAAAGTTAACTTACCAAAAATGACATGTTCTGTACACGAGTCGCAACAAAGCCCTGCCTCCTATAAAGGGGCACAAGTTGCAAAAGGTACAAATGGAACATGCCATTTGCTTACTTAAACCTTAAAAGGCCTTGGTAGATAACAACCATTTATGGCACCCTTATAATTGAAACAGGGAGGGGTTTAAGTAGAGTTTCGAAAATAAAACCCAGTTTCTGATGAAATCAGAGAGAGGTTTAGAAAATACAGACAAATGAGTATATAAACTCAATTTATAATGGGAACTATTGAAGGATATAGCAATTTGTGACCTATTCGTCAAAATAGATAAGTAGGGCAACCCAAATGACTTAAAGTACTATTTTATATGTTAGTTCTTAGGCAATGAATACGCGTATTTGGATGGTAAAAACCTTCAAAGAGGCTTACCCATGAATATTGAAAATGACTATTTTTCGTAAATGACTTAAACACACTAAAAATGGAAAATAAATTTTGAAAATCTAAGAAAATTAGCATACATCGTTTCAAAACGGCCTAAAATGTCAAATAAGACACTAAAAATATATATTAATATAAATATTGCGTTAACAACAAACATAGCAAAGATTTTGTATAAATAAATATCAAATTTTTAAAATATTTATTTTTCGAAATATTATTAAAGAATGAAACAAAAATTAACATTCAAGATAAATATCGATATGTTTCTATACGAAATAAATATATTATATATGTTAATTCAGTCTTTATAGAGGCTAAAACACAACCTGCATTGACATATTCATATATAACGTAATATTGAACAGAAACTATTATCGGCCTGTCTCTATAATAAACATTTTAATACAATAATTACAAGACTTATACAAATTAAATGGGTTTATAAACAAGTTATATATTTAATAATCATTCAGATGTTTAATCCCAATGCAAGCTATTGGCGAGATAAAAGAAGGGCCTTTGGGCTAATTAAGAATAGAGATTGGACAAACGAATATTCGTCAAAAATCGGATTTCTGGTATTCGTTTTCCGAAGATTTTTGAAAATAATTTCAAATTTTGCGAAAATTTCAAAAAAAATTCGAATATTCGTCGATTTTTTGAATTGAAAAAATTARATWATAAAAATTAACTTTGGAAAAAAATTTATGTAAAATTTAGATTTTAAAACCAGAATGGCGAAATCAATATTTAAAATAAATTTATTTTGAAATTTTCAGTATATAAAGACATTTGAAAATTCTGAAGATTATTCGAATATTCGTTTCCTTGGAAACTCATGCTTCGAATATTCGTACGTTTTGCAAGTGTCCAATCTCTGATCTGTAATTATCCAATTGTGCATATTGTCTGACCTGTTCCCAATAAATATTATCTAAAAATTAAAATAGAATATAAATCCATCAATCAAAATTCCAAAAATAATTGATAAAATTTATACTTGCTCTGATTTTAGTTTTATAAAATATATTCTAGCAAAATATCTTTATTTGAGATTTCATGTAGAATATAGCCTTAAATACAACCGAAACGCCTATTATGTTCATATAGGAATAAATCAAAAGAATTAGAGTCTAGTATAAAAGCATAAAATTTTTGTCGTTAATAACCTTTACAAAATAAAATTTGTTATGTTCTTACTATCTATTTTAAAATTAAAGAACGTATATAATATTCATTTGCCAATTTCGAAAATTCTGTCCTTATAGCGATTAGAGTTTTCACTCGACTCGAATCAGAGGTCAAACTAAGTAGGGTAAATATGTAATACAAACTTATAGATTTAAATAATAAAATGCAGCATTCTATAAACAAAATTATTTTTTAGTGTTAAAGCATTAAAATGTAATTTCGGATGATCTTTAAGCATAATTTCTTGTTTGGGCCATTAAATAAATATATTTAAAGATTATTTATTTAATATCTTATTTTATTGCTATTTTAAAATTATATTTTTAAAATAACTAATGAGGATAATCAATTTGGTCTAAAATCATAAATACGAAGCCCAAGTAATGCTACAACTCGGAGAATGTAAGCTAGAATCATGACAAAATTCAAAATCACTTGTAATAAAAAAATCGTTCGAGAAATCGGAGCTTTGTAAATTTATCGATGCTGGGCTGTAGTCAGATATTTATATTCAATAAAATATAAATTTAAAATATATTACGACTAAACCATGTAAAATGTATCCATTTTAGATATAAAACAATCGAATAAATTTAAGAAAATGGAGATTAATTGTTGTAGTATATATAACTTAAATTCAAATCTTTAAAATTTAGAAACTATTTATTCGATTATTTATTATCCGCTTATTTAATTATCATCAACAATCCAATCATCAGATTCCTCATTTGTATTTATGGACTCTTCGTTGACTTTGTCATCTTGAATTATTTCAATCTTATGGAATTGAAAAAAAACAAGGAAGGCAATAATAATAATCTTCCGAACATCCTTTACAATATGTCGAATACTTAGTTTCACTTTTTATATCTTTGTTTTTTATCCTGTCCTTTGCATATTTATTATAACATTTAAAGCACCTTTTTCTTGTTGTTTTACTTTTTACAAGAATATGTTTGTTTCTGTTCTTATTTATTTTTTGTTTTTATATTTATTAACTATCGTTTTAATAATTTCTTCTTTGAAACTTTTCATTGTAAGATTAGTATTTTGTTTTTTGGCTATTAGATAACTATTTGCAATGGTTGTATTTAGTAGTAAATATATTGCCATTTTTCTATCCCATTTAGCACCACGTCGCGACACATCATGATAAGCAACCAATTGGTCGGATAAATCAACTCCGAACTTTGACTTATTGTATTCATATACCACGAGTGGTTTGGTTTTCATCAACTCCGGGTTGTATTTATTTCGCGATTCTATCTTCGTGCCATCAATGTAAGTACACATTAATAAAACTTCCCTTTTATCTTTCCATTTCAATATAGTGACCCCGTCTTTATTCTTCATAGAGAAAACTTCTCCTGCTTTTAGTTTTCTAAGTTTAAACACTTCAGGCAAAAATTTCTTATTCCTTCTTAAAGTACCAAGAAAGTTAGTTCCATTTGTAGGACAAAAATTAGCCAGATTTAAATCCGAATAATAATTATCCGTTACCAGCGTAAAGCCCTGATTCATTTAGTTCTTTGTAAGCTCTTTAACGACTTCTAATGGTGTTGTTACTTTATTTGTCCCTACAGTTTCTTTCCTGGTATAGACAATAAATGACAATACGTATCCGGTTATGTCCGCTAGTTTAAACAATTTCACGCCATACTTGTGAGATTTGCCCGGCAAGTATTGTCGGAATCGTAGTCGGCCTTTCCACCCGATCATACTTTCGTCAACTACGATTATATTCTTTGGGGTCATACACTCGGCAAATCTTCGATTTAAATGTTGTATGATATATTCTAGATTCTTTAATCTCTTGTTTGCCGTTGCAGTTTAATTGTCGTTAAAATGGAGATTTCTCCATATTGATTCAAAACGTGTTCTGCTCATTATAGAACTTACAAAAGTATTGGAATACAAACCATTTTTATTCCAGTAATCCTTAAGAGAAGGCATTTTTACTAATCCCATATAAAGTTTTAAAGCAACAAACAGCCAAATATCGCGTTCACAGACGTTCTCCCACGATCTACTCTCACAACGGGGCGAGGAAGATGATTCGAATGAATTCCGGGTTGTTTCACTACCTGGCATCCCACTACACTTTCTTACATCCGTATTTGGATTATCATCCGGGTTTAGGATCGAGCCATTCATTCCCATAGCCCTACACCTACTTACTGTTTGAATATTGTCCACCAAGCCTAATTCAACAACATCATGCTCATCGTCTTTTTCATTCGGATCCAATTCTGACAGAACATTGAAGTTATCTTCTTTGTCACTTACAACACGGCCAATATTGTTTGTTTCTATCAAATCACGGCACCCAAAGAAGAAGTATCGCCTTTTGAAACCAATACAGAACCTTCGTTAACAGATATTTCATTTCTGGTAGCATACATATTCGTTGAGGTTATAATTGAATTCATCAGATCGTCATCAATAAAACAACGTAGAATGTCGAAGGCTGAAATGTTTCTTGGCATAGATTCAGCAGATTTAGGTAGAAACTCAAACTTTCTATTGTATTCTGTGAGGGTTTGTACAGTTCTGGAACGTTGTACTGCGAAATCTTCATTCATATTATCTTCTACATCAAACGAAACATCCGCCTCTTCTATTTCTTCCATAACATCACAAGGAAACGCGCATAATTCGGAACTAGGGAGATAATCTGGATCGTCATTGCTTTCTTCAAATGCCTCGTCTAAACTATTCATATCTTCATCTGAAGATTTAAGCAACAAGTTAAGAGTTGGATTACATGTTTCGCCTTGATCCATCCTTGTACGTTTAAATGTCATTTACCAAGAACAATATAAAAAATTAAAAACAAAATTATAACAGTGGACAGAATGTAAAATCATACAGTACATGAATCTCAATATTATTAAACAATTAAATAAAAAACTCGATATCACGGGCATTATAGTTTAGTTATTTCAAAAATAAGTTATATGGTTTCAAACCTTTATTCAGAATAAACAAATGAATTACATTTTCAAATTAATAGTTGTTAATCATTTTTAGAATTAATTCAAACATATTTCATAACCTTACATGTCTTTATTATAAATGCTAAAAATCTTCACTGTAAATATGTTTGAATATTACAAATGATTGAAGGTACGGAAGGACACTCCTCATCCATAATTGTTGCTATTTGAATAAGTAAGATCCTTATTGTCCTAGTAAAAGAGACTAGTAAGTTCTTCGATAGTTCAGAGTATATGTTTCCGTTATATGAGTCACCTAGAACATTTTATTAAACAGTTCTCATTCTGTAAATAGTTTTGTCTTCTTCTGTCCCTTCTTTTTATAGTTTTATCTCATATACTCACCACCTAATGTTGTGTCTGATTCGCATGCCTAAATTATCAATGGTTATTCTTCGATGGCAATCTACAGTTGTATCTAATCTATATCTTTCCCTTAACCATGCTGTTTGCTACCTTAACATAAGACTCGTCCTTTAGTCAGAGATGTTGATAACTTGTAATTTTAAAATTTCAATTAAAAATACACAAACACAAGAATAACAGCCTTCAAATCTCGAAACAATCAATAACATATAATATTACATGTTACAATACATTATATTGAAATAAAACACAAAAAACATTTTAAAAATATTTAGTCAAAAATCTCAACGAAACAAAATTGGAAAAAAAAACCCACAAAATTTATATGAAAAACACAATCCTTTCACATAATAACAAATTCGATGATTTAATACACCTCTACTGATATAGAACAATTAAAATTTTAAATTTTCAAAAATCCCATAGGGTCATGCATATCAGTAACCCCCACGGCCCCACCGTACAGGGGTCAGGGTCGATGCTGAGCGAAAGGCCTTAAACGGCTAGCATGTTGAGAACACAGTCTCTTCTCGTGTCCTGTATGATGGATGCTTCTTCGAGAGCTAGAACCTCATCAGGGTCTCACACGATAGCCCCACACCAAAGCTAAACCGCTAAGGTCATGCGCCTTAATATACAAGGGGTGAGCGGAAGGTATACAGATGACAACGACGTCCAAAGTATTACGATACAACATGGGCTGATAGAACTTTTTACATGTCGAACAAATCTGGAAAAAAGTGTACTATAAAATTTCCGAATTTTTAGAAGAAAATTTTTTTACGCATCAAAAGCTTAAAAATAAAACAAAAAGCATGGAACTTTTTAAAAAATAAAAATTTTGTCAAAAATTGTTGTTGTGGAGGTCATTTTACATATGTGTCGTTTTGTTTCAAGATGAGTCCTTTTCATGATAATAATATCCGTGTTGTTGGAATGAAAGAATATCTTTATAAACGTTTTTAACAAACGAAATTCAATACACACAAATTCAAATGTATATATTTATGATATAAATGAAAACGGGAAAAAAATAATATAAACATGATGGGTTGATCGTCAGTTTAAGACGGATTTTCAAATTTAAAAAGGACCCATCTTGAAACAAAACGACACATATATTACCCTTACGATAAGAGTTAAAATTAGATAAAATTTTTATTTTTTAAAAAGTTCCATGCTTTTTGTTTTATTTTTAAGCTTTTGATGCGTAAAAAATTTTTCTTCTAAAACTTCGGAAATTTTAGAGTACACTTTTTTCCAGATTTGTTCGACATGTGAACTTTTTAAACTGTCAAATTTGATGATTGCACTCAAGCAAACTCTCATTATTTTTGAAACAAGGTTTATTTTCGAAACAGTGTTATTCCTGAAACAAGAATAGAATGCTGTAAAACTTGATGGGCTACACAAGCCCAGGAAAAGTTTTTTAGTGGCAATACTTCTTCCAATTAACATTTTAAGACCGTTGCCTGATATATGCTAAATCAGGGCACGGCATTCCAACAAGGGTTTTATTCACAAAATGAAATTTTAATTTCTGGTTTGTGGTCCAAAACCAAAAACACCCCCATAACGACTCAAGAGACTTAGGGAGAGAAATGGGGGTCAAGGTTTAGAACGGGCCACAAACGTACGACTTAGTGAAAGCTGAAAAGCCTGTACAAGTGCCAATATAATTTGGCATGTACCAACGGCTTACTGCAGCACAAAGCATACTTTAAAATGACATTAACAAACCCTAAACAAGGGAGCATTTGTTTTTGTGAATGAACTCAACCTCGCAATAACATGTTTATTCATAAGGGGGTTTTTGGACAAATTAAAATAGGAAAAGTTGTTTTGGGAAAACAATGTTCAATKTAAACATGTTTCCAAATATGAGAATTTAATTCAGTGGATTGTCGAACTTGGAGTTTATTAAAGAAGCTATTGGCCTGATATATGGATCTGATATGAGTGGGTCGTTAGTTTGAAAAGAGTAATTTATAATTAATTAAATAATTAGTTTCTCTTTTGCCAAAAAAAAAAATCAACTCCCAGTTGTTCATAAGATGACAGTAACTAAACAAAAGTCACTTCCATAATTTTACAAGTTGAATCTGAAAATAATGTGTGGATCAACTTATATATATTGACAAGCTCGAAAGTTAAAGCAAAGATAAACGAATATAAGAAGATTACAATTACCACAATAACCCCAACGAATGGAGAAATGTAATAAACTAGCCATGAATGTTTGGTTTATAGTTCCAAATACTGTTAGATTATATAAATATCATTAACGAATAACATAGAAAGGTATAAAGTTATATGAGAAAGTTTGAATGAAGGAATGTAAATAATTAATGTATTTAATAATGTTTGTTATCTAAACTTAATTAATCTATTTAATTCATAACTTTTGTTTTCTACAAATTTATTATACTTAACCAAAATATATTATAGCAATAATTGTGTAAGAAGAATGAAAGTTCAACAATAAATCACAGATAAAAAATATTGATAAAATTACTAAATATATTAATTATTGACATCCCTCTATTCAGAACTTTTCATATAACTTTATATCTTTCATCTTCCCCTTGTTATTCATTATATTTGTAGAATATATTCGTATTTGAAACTTTACAACAAACATTGACTATTGGTTATTTATTTTTTATTCATCTGGATGTGTGTGGTAATGGCAACCTTCTTATATTCGTTTATTTGACGCTAGCTTTTGAATCAATCGGTTAACAAGTTGTTTCTCTTACTCCTTATAGCTTTAGTATTTATAAATAACATGATGGTTTTGTCTTTTGATTAGTACCAATTTTTGGAAGCTATGGGAAGTTGATTGGACTCTTAATATAGGGATTTCAAGGTCAGTTAGTTTGTACGAGCTGTTTGAAAGCCCTTCTTCTTACAATAATCCAAACATACCGTCAGTATTGTGTAGTTAATAGATGTTAGGAGTCTTCTCATGTGAAGAAACGTGTAGTCGCTGGAATTCATATATACTTTTTGAAAACAAACAAATCCAAATCTTATAACAAGCTCGTCGAATGAGGATTTTAATAATATAGCGTTACTTTGTATACCAAACTAGTTCATCATATTTGTTTCGGATAATTTTAAACTTGCCTTTCCAAACAACCATTTTTTAACGTGATTCAATACACTATTTATCGCTATGAAAGTTTAACAAATACATATAAACATATAATAAATAACATACTTCATTTAACAATTCGAAAGGGTTGAAATTTTGTGCAAGGAGAATCTACGTTTAAAATTTTATAAAGTTCACACTCTCGGGGTACCAAGACTATAATTCGATATTTTGATCCATGTTAATCGTTTACTGAAGCTTTATATGGGAAACGCCTGTATTACTTACTATATAGAAGCTTATTAAGAGCACCGAGTTCCGAGGGACTTCTTCAACTACAACTCTAACTAGAAGTTCATTTGACTTTCAAAGCTAGAAAACATTGTTTCAGATAGAGTACATCATGAACCAAATGTTCCTTGTGCGCCGTAACAACTTCATTGGGAACATTACCTAACTTTTTATATTCTAGCGCGGTGCTGCGTTAAAAACCATGACTATGTTTTCTGTACCGTGAGTATATCCTAACAGCTGTTCTTCGTACTTCGAAGAGTTTGAAACAGATACATTTGAAAATTAAACGGCAACATTAAACATGTAAACCTCTTGTTCGATTGCTTAGCTATGTGTCAACAAAGCGGATACAATTCAAATACTTTCTGAACAAACCACCCTTATATATTCAATTTACTACAATAAAGACAAATGGAACCAAACAAACGAATTTTAGACCGTTTTAAAAGCCAATTTAAGGTTATTAAACGAATATGGAAAGATGACAATTACTGATTAAAAGCAAATATATATCTGTCCCTGAAGAGAATTTAACAAAGAGATAGACCACATCTATAAAAAATTTTGAAGATACATTGTGGTTTTGGATTTTAATGTTGTGTTGTCCCTTTATGATTGTCACGGGATAATGAAGAGGGGAAATTTTTAGATTTTCTACTTTAAATGAACTTGTATGAAAACTAGATCAGTTATTCGTAGAACAAGAAAAAAACCATAAAAAGAAAGAAATGAACTTTAGAAATTAACTGTGTAGACTCAACCAATATAACGTTGACCACGAATTATATGCGTAAAATATTGTTTGAAATTCGAGGTTGTTTACTAGAGTGGCGAGTATGTAATGGGGAAGTAGGTTAAGATTTGACCGTTATAGAACAACAAGTAAATTACACTAAGAATACCACCTAAAAGAGTTGTTTGAACGTGTCTTGCGTTACTTATTATTCTGGATATATGATAATGTTTGAATTATACGTGTATTTGTGTGGAGTAAAGGGATATACGATGACTGTATCAGATTGAGCATATAAACGACAAACTTCAAGTAACAAACAAGCGAATTAAACAAAGGAAACCACACAACAACATATAAACCATATATTAAATCAAATCTGAGATTCTTTGAAAGGAGGAAGTTGATACCAGTTATGGTTAATCTTTTCTTACATAGAGTTGGTAAACTATACGATTTTGCGAATGATTTAGATGTTTGTTGATTTTGTTGGGAGTTTTTATCATGAATTTAATAAGTACATATAAGCAAGAAATATTAACTTACCAATTTGATTGGAATATAAAGAATTTGAATAAATAAATTAATAATTCATAATATCATAAATATTGTAATTGTAATTTATATTTAAAACTTTGATTAATGTTATTATACTGTTTGAAATCATACCAACTTTAATTATTTTAGTCAATTGAACCCAGTTCTTTTTTGTACCTTCTTTACTGTTTTTTCTATCTTATATCCCGACTCTGTTTTAACTATTTGTTTTATTTCATCTTTCAAATAGTTAGCCTTCTTCCTGACTTCAGCAATACTATTTGCGATTTTTAATTTAGATGTAAGATTAACCATCTCGGTCAAATCTTCTGCTAAATCCGAAAATTCTTTTTCCTCAGAAGATGTAAATGAATATATGCTCGTTGTCTTCTTGTTCAAACTATATATTTTTGATAGAGTTCCTTTAAAATGTTGAAACAGCGTATTAATACCTTCTCCACGGCTGCTAACTTCATTTCTTGGTTTAATCTCCGAGTTTAAGTTAAATTTGACTTCGCCATCAGTTCTTGTATCTGTATCGTCAAGAGATGTGTTTGAATAAGAGAATTCTTCGGTGTTTCCTGATATAGAAATGACA
Organism: Mikrocytos mackini; assembly: GCA_030180075.1. Lineage (NCBI taxonomy): Eukaryota > Endomyxa > Ascetosporea > Mikrocytida > Mikrocytiidae > Mikrocytos > Mikrocytos mackini. Next base: position 16,946 of record JASNJN010000380.1, on the reverse strand, counting down.
GAGTTCCCATTATCTATTGTTTTCATTTTTTTATTCTCTTTAAGCATCCGGAATCTTTTAAGGAAATCTATGGTGGTTCTTTCATTCTTACACGCATCATACTTGACTATGCTGATAATTAAAACGTGTATGTGTTTGCAATACACTTTGGTAGATAAATATCTTAGACATGTGCATGAAACACAGTGATAGCACACCAAGCATTCATTACAGTATAGTTGACATTCTGGATTGCATATATATGGCGGCCGCATTACAACCCTGTAGTTATTCACACTATATCCTTTTTTGAGCTTTGAAACCGAGTAGTCAGAAATCTTTTGTGCACTGGCATGAGAGTTCCTCATCATTTTGTAGCGATGTCCCTTTTCTTCAATGTGAGTTGTATATTGGTTTCGAACTTCCAAACTGTCTTTGTGTTTATCAAACTTAATCAATTTAGATACCAGAAAATCTATTCTGTTTTTCTTAATTCCAGCCAGGTATTTGCTCTTTATAACTCCGAACATGGACTCCTGAAACATGTTTGTATTAACATGCGAAGTTTTTCGAAATGCCAAAGCCCATGATTCCCTAGATTTGTCATAATATTCCATAAAGTATTCACTAAAATTTTATTTTTTCTTTTTAGCATCTTCAAAACAACGTATATTTCTCGTTAAATTCCTTAACAGTAACAGTAACGATTACATCATTAAGCTGCTCCATAATTTCTGCTCTTACTTCAGGTGTTTTAATTTTTAAGATCAGATTTTTGTTTATAGCTTTCTTAAAATGCCATAAACAAAAGATCCAGCGTTGATCTTGTTTGAATACAGTGTTGTATGCTTTGAAATACTGTATAGCAAGGTCAGTCATGATATATTGTGTTGAAAATCGACCCATAAATGCGGATTTCAAACCCTCAAACATCCTAATCAGAGCAGATGTAGTTTCCCGTGCTGTAATACAATAAAAGATCGGACGTGCCTTACATGAACTGTCTAAAACACTACCTATAACTAATTTATAGTTGTAATGATTTGTGCCGTGTGTGGCATCCATCATTAAAGTGTTATGGGAGGTATTTGTTGAAAGAAATTCCTGTTGACTTTTAGTCTGAAAACACAAAAACAGATCTTTTGAACTATCTTTTTGTACCTCCGATAGATTAGTGTCCGTGAATGCAATCTTTTGTTCAGATTTTAATTTTTCCAAAAGTAAACTTAAACTTTTAATATCACATTTATCAAGTTTACTATCAATCGTATATGTGTTTTTAAGATATCTGAGGTATGCCATGGTTATCAATTCCTTTTTATCATTGATAACATTTCCAATACCATCCAAAATATCATCGTAAATCCATTTCAATGATATACCCGATCTTATTTGTGCAATCAACTCATTTTTTACATGTTTAGATATCCGTAGTTGATCAAAATCTACAGGGTGGTTGTGTATGGCTATGTATTCTAGGTAAACATTATTTTCATTTGTCTTTGTGGTGGTGTAGAACGAGGGACAGCTTAACTTTTTATTTTCTTTAAAATTACAACGATAATACTGTTTTTCATAGTTCGAACCCTTTTTGCATCCTCCAACTGTGATATAGTTAAAATATTCTTGATTATGTTCTTGTCTATGAATGTATTTAATAGTTTCTCAGATAGAAATAACTGTGAATGGGTATTTAGATCCATGCCTTTTGCAGAAGCATTGAGAGATGTTATTTTGGGTTTGTCTGATATTTGAAACGTAGAACTGGTGAATTTCGAGATTATGTTGGATAATATGTCTTTCGTGAAGGAAAAAACTAGATGTTTGGCTTTTTTCTTGTGGTTGTAAAATGATGATTGGCTTTTGTAAACGGAGTAACAAATTGGGCATATTAGTCTGTTTTTCTTTGAATGCATTCGAGTTTGGTGAATAGATAAGGATTTACGTTCTGTGGTTGTAAAGTTACATTGCTCACAGTTCATTTTAAAGTTTTAATTTTTTAAAATATTTAACGTGATGGTAGCTTCAATATATGTTTATTAGATATATTTTGAAGTTTAACACAACCATATACATTTATTCTAACTATATGCCGGATTCAAACCAATAATATGGATATTAACAGAAACATTCCAAATAATTGTAAAACACACGATAATCGTTAAGGGTTCAAAAAATCCCTGGGAAATGCCTTATAAGCAGACCAAAAACAATTAAGCTTAATTATATACCATTATAATAATAAAAATTATATCACTTTTTTCCTGTTTTCTTCGTTACGTCTCAGGACGTGTCCGACTGTTTCGGGTACCTTATTGCATCGACGACAGGTATCGCTTTCTGCAGACCCTATGCGTTTTAGCCATGTTCAGATGTTACCCTTTCCATCCTGAAGCAGGAGGATGCGGCGGATGTCAGTCCGACCGAGGCCCGGCACGCGAAGCCATAGATGGCTATAGTGTTTGTCCACGTCATCCAGGTTCCTCACTGAGTTAAACCCGGATGGGATTTTGCACTCATTCCATTCTTTCAGGTGCGCAGCACTGAGTTTCTTCCGAATCACAACTTTGTTCCGTTCGGGGGCTTCCGGCGCTGCGTTTGGGTCGAGGATTCTGGGGAATTCTTTGTTCCACTCTAATGTATCTTTCATTATCGTGGAGCCCGTTACTTGTCCAGCTGTCAATCTCTCTTGGAGGAATTCTTGCGTGGAAACGATGACCTCGTTGAGGTTACGCACCTTTTCCCACGTGTATCTGACACCACCCACCTCTTCGGCCTCTTTGGAGGTTTCGAGGTATTGTTTGACCGCGACCATCTCGAGGAAGCATTCCTCTATGTAGTCTGGTAGGCCAAACCCATCCGCTTCAGGAGCAGTGTGGATTCTGCCATTAGAAATTCCCCTTGGGACTCTACCGGACTTCTTAAGGATGCCCCTTGTGAACCTATTCAGGTCCGTAAGGTCAGTCTTGGTCCACTTCACTCCCTGTGCTCCGAATCTAATGACCCGGGACACATAGGTGCGAAGCATCTTACCAATGTTCACAATGGTGAGTTGGCTCGAGATTATTCGTCTCGTTGTTTTGCGGGCCTTTTTAAGGATGTCCTTCTTCGACACTTTACCGTTCGCCCAGGCTTGTTTGAACCCGAGGTACTTGTACTCCATTGAACCTTCAACCACTTTGGGGAAGGTGGAGATCTCAGAAGCCTCCGCAATTTCGGCGTCTGTCGCTCTGGTCAGCAGCCCCGATTTTTTGTCGTTGGTTACTAACCCTAGCATTAGAGCCAGGCGCTTCATTTCCTTTACCCTTGTGTCTAAGACCGGAATCGAGCTCGCGAAGAGCTTGATGTCGTCCATGTAGCATATCTTGTCCAGTTTGACTTTCTTAGAAAGCCCTCCGATCTGCATCACACCTTGGGTGTTTGCGTTGAGGAGCGACAATGCTACACAGAACAAGGTAGGGGACATTTTGTCACCTTGGAAGAGGCCTCTTTTTATGGGGATGTTAACGGGTTCACCCTGGGTGTTCGTTATGTAGGTATTCCACCTGGACATGAGCAATTTTATTGTTTTTACCAGGTTGTTTTGTCCATCGGACCTTCCCCCTACAGTACATTCGAGGATTCTCAGAAGAGCAGCATGACTCACTGAGTCGTATGCCTTCTGAAAGTCTACGAATGCCGCATGGATTGGGGTTCCAGTTAGCTTTCTACACCACTTGATCGCAGCTTCGCTGGACATGTGTGCGTCAAGACAACCTCGTCTACCTGGGGTTAACGCCTTTCGTCTATATCCCAGTTAGCTCCCATTCGCATTGCGATTATGACTCTTCCCTCTATTATGGAGGTGAAGACTTTATACACTGTTGCCAGCATGGTGATGGGTCGGAAGTTTTTCGGATCATCAGCAGAGTCATCGTTCTTGTGGAACAAGATGATCCGACCTGTTGTGAACCACTTTCCCGGCACGTACTTCCCTTTCCAGACACTGTCGTACAGCCTGGAGAGAATGGGTGCCACTAGTTTGCATTGTTTCCTGTATAGGGATGCAAACACGCCATCGGGCCCAGTGGCCTTCCATGGGGCGGTGTGCTGTAGGGCCGTTATCACCTCTGAGGTTGTAATCGGCCCATGTATCTTCGGCGAGTTGACCTTTACAAATTTGCACCGGTCTATGGCATCCTCCAGCGTTTTGGAGTTGGGTGTTACCGGTTCACCCCAGATACCTCGTCAAAACTTGGCATGTGGCTCACTATTAGTGAGTTTCACAAATTTTAAGCCTCCACCTTTGGCCCCCTTATAACGGGAGAACCGCACGGCTTCAGCATTAACTCTCACAGCACTGGCCTTGAAGCTTTTGAGTTTCAGCCTTTGGCTTGCCACCCGTAAATCAAGTTCGAGGGTCTGGGCCTCTTGTCGGGCTTCGATCTTGTTCTTGATTTTGAGTTCATGTTTCACCTCTGCCGCTTTCGAGTTTTTGATCGCCCCCTTCGCAAAAGCCAAGAGTTTGTCAATCTTTTGGCGGGTTTTGGTTATCCATGTGCTCTTGTGCGTCACCCTTTCTTTGGGCTTGTCTCTTCCATGAGAGTACATGACGTACGTCAAAGCGTTTAGCTGTTCAAGCGTGATTGTGTCCATTTTGGAACGCACACAGTGTTTGTACGCTTTCACTACATCCTGGTGGATTGTGAGGCGCGCAGGGAGGAAGTTCCTTATGAAGGCCCCATCCTCCTCTTCTGCTTTTAGCAGATTCAAGGTTTTACCCCATAACATGAGGGACAATTTCAGCTTTGCTTGGTCGTCCTTCTTTACTTTACTTTTTTGTTCCTCCACTTTTGGGGCTTTGCCCTTAGCCGCGGATGTCATTGGTACGGGTTCCTTACGTCCCGTTTCGGGGATGCAAGTGTTATGGCCCGATGTTTTGGGTTCGAGGATAGGGGCATCTTTCCCTTGTAGGGACAGGTGCTTATATGCCTCCTTGATTGAGAACTCTTTGAATCTCTCGTGATACTCCGACATTTTGTCTTTGTAGGCCTCGATGAGGTTTGACATCCTTTGGTATGTCTTATTCAGGGCATCAAGTGAGCTCTGGATTTGTGCTAGACTGGATCTTTGCACCTGCCTGCGAGTCTTTGATTCCGACAGTTTTTGTCCCGTGTTGGGTATATTTTAAACCTCTTGGAGGCTGCAATCTGTCCCCCTCGTTGGGTTCCTAATTGCTTTGCTACAAAGGCCTTTTAGGCCTTTGAGGTATCTTTGTAACCTTACTGAGAGGCCGCGGTTTTTAACCGTTACCCTGCTCAACCAGATAGACCTTTCTTGGAAGGTTCTGGTGGTTCTAAAGCCTACCTTTTTGATGTAAGCCTTCACGTCTTGGACGCTTGGGGTTATGTTAAGCTTTACGCTGCTTTGCAACACTGCTTCTTTTTGTTTAACATCAAGAACCTTTGTGAGGTTTAAAGAACATGTTTTACTATTATCCTTTAAGTTATTTATTTCCTTCAACGCTTCTTCGTAAGCTTCGTTGTCAGACTCTTTTGTTCTCAATCGGGCCAACCTTTGGCTTCTTCTCCTTTCGCTCACTTCTTTGAGAAGGGCTTCTTCGGATTCCCGTTTGTTGGTCTTTTTTTGCTCTTTAGTGAGCTGTCTTTGGCTACTCTTTCTCCTAGCTTGTCCAGGGAGTTCTTTATCGCCTGTATCTGGTCTTTGACCGCTAGTTGAGACGGTGCCTTCATTTTCCTGGGTCCCAACATTGGGGTTTTTGGTCTTCAGGCTTAGCTTTACTGATAAATACATTCTGTAGTGTTGGCAGTGTGCTTTCTTTCTGTGTGGCCTTTTGTACCACTGGTTTCTTGTGGGTGTTCCATAGGTCATCCCACAACCCCTTGTACGGATTGTCTATGCATACAGGGTTCCACCAATCGTCCTTCAGGTCGGGCATGACATTTAGGAAATTACAACTAATTTCCTTCCTGCGCTTTATCACTAAGTGCATCATGGCCGTCCACCATCCCAAGGGGAGTTTAGGCTCTAGCACTGCCAGTTTAGACGCGAGTCCGTCCTGTACGTATTGTACCACCTTTCTAAGGCTTTTTCAGGAGCCACGGAAGACCGGCTGAAGTTTAGCGCCATACGTAACATAATTTACAGGAAATAATCTTTTAATATTGGCTTTATTTTCAAAAAATTTAAATCATATTACTCATATTTTAGCCGTTTGATCATTATATTTTTTAATTTATCGATAAAAACACCTATTTGTTGATTTTTACGTTTTTTTATTTTTCGAAATTTTAAATTTTCACTAATTTTCCATCTCCTTTTATTTCTTCTGGAAGCTCCCAATAGATACACATTGATAATAACAATCGCCAACTAATTCATTAACCATTTATTTATACTACACTGTATTAATATACCCCTACCAACGACCATTCTCTAACACATACGCATATCTAATAGTTCAAAAGAAAACAACACTTAGGAATTTAATAAAGAAATTCCGTATATATTAATGGTCTATTTAACCAAATACATGGCCTATATAGATTCCTTAGCTTTGTGATAAAGAAACTATAAAATTATGAAAACTATACAGGACAACATTTACAAATAAGATGAAATAACTACCTAGAGAGTCAGGTGATAACATCCGTTTACTACTATATTTAATGTGTGGATGTTATTAAAGGTTTCTCACATCTAATCTCACCAAAAGAACAATTTCATATCTCCAGACAACTGAATACTAAAAGCATTTAAGGACTATAACTTACATTATAAGACTATTTTTTTCATAACAACTATATGAAAAAATTTAAAATTCATCGAAAACGATACTTTATATTTATACAGAATACTCCCCGTTAAAGACATCCTGGTATAAATTAATAGAAATATTCTACATATAAATCTATATACCGAGGATATCAAATCCACCCGACCTTAAAAACATGCTGGAATTCTAACCGAGTGACCCGTTCCTATTTCGTCAAAGCAGTAAAGATGTTCTACTGTCTTTTATACATAGATTTATTCATGTATACCTAAAGAACTATATCAAAAAGATAATCAGACGCCGGATTAAATTTTGAATTTCGCGAAAATCGTTTTTGGTGATGGAGTTCTTAAAATATAATAAGTAAGATGGGATATTTATATAATTTTAATTGATTTTAAACTAGAATTCAAATGGAAATTACATAATAAATAATTATTTATAATTTATATAGTCAATTGGTGTTCGTAATACTATTACAAAAAGTGTATCTTAATGATATAAAAAAACTTCAATGAATATAGAATAATAAAGATATAATGGTTAATGGTTTGGTTGTAACATATAGCTTATAGAAGGTAAACCATATTAATAATAGTCAAAACACATTTATAACTGTATTCTATCATTGAACTATTGCTTTAATTGTTCACAGCCTATTTGGTTTAAAGGTTAGTTTTTGCTGCATTATTTTAATAATGTTCAACAGAATTGTCTAAGTTCCATTGATTCCCCAAATTACTCATTTGTGTTATCCTTATATTCTAGCACACAGTGTTCGATTATTCATACTATTATTTCATATCCTCTTAGTGTGTCATTATCCTAAGTATATGTAAAGAAAGATTGTTATGCAAATGTCTATCAAGCGTTTGAAAGTCAAACAGCTGGGAGTATATCGTCCTTGCAACTGTTTCTTTGTAAAACAGATCCCGAAAAGCGTTCTAATGTCCAGGAATATAAAATAGACAGAGGACGCAATGAAATTATGCCCTTGATGAATTCCCCAAATTACAAAACTTTTTTTGATAAAGTCTGATTTACTAGGGCTTTATACCCTGGTTGACCCAATTAGTTGTTTGTTTTTAATAATAAATAGTATTGTTTCGTATGGTCTAATTCCAAATATCAGTTTAGATAGTGAAATTTAGTGCGGTTGAATGTTTACATCACGAGGAAGCTAGTAATAAGGCTTGACACCAGAGATTTTAATTTCAGTTTCCGCGTTTGGTGTCATATCTCTTGCGTAATTTCGTTATTCGCTTTAAAGGAGTGAGAAACAACTCATAAAGTGATACATTTTCGGATTTGAGGTCAGAATTTCCCATTGATCGTTGGGGGTTTCCATCTTGAAGAGTGTCTAAACGTCTATTGTTTTGTCTCATAGAACTATCACATATCAATGTGGCGGACAGTTTAAAAATTTTAATTTTCAGAAAAATATTCTTGATATCAACATAGAACTCCATAGGTTCCTATATGATCAATAAAGCTCGAAATATATTATTCAAATACACAATTTAGGTTAACTTTCTGCTGGTTAGTTTATTATGCATGTAAAGACACTTTGCTTTAATCCAAAATCCAAAATGCAAAATCAACACCGAGGGTTGTATTACATTCGTGTCACAACTAAGATAGATGAAACGTTCCTGTAATAAACAACCAAACATTTTATCGAAAACATGTGAAGAAAGAAAATACAAATGTATACAACAAGATTTGGTCATGGTATTCAACAAAGCAACGCCACTTTTGATAAGTTATCCTGTAACTATTCTCGGTATAATAACAATCAGAAAATGTACACATTCCCTTTAGAGTACAAATAAATCCGGCAGACCAATAATAATCCATTACACTTTCAATCTTAATAACAGTTAGGAAATCATATGTTATATCGACAGAAACTAATCGTTCTCACATGATTCATAAAAATCAATAAGAAAGACTCCAAAGAGGTTCTATAAATAGCTCCTTTAATGCATCGTCAGACGGTGTTTTGTGAAAGATATTAAATGAATACATTCCTTCGTGAAAGTAATATCTATTCCACAATTCGAATTAATAATAAAAGATGTTTATTGATAATACCCGTGATTTTGTATTAGAGATAACGATTGAATGGAATAATTGCATTTTGATTTATGCTGCTAGGACATTCCACACCAAAGACATTAATAGAAACAATGTAATAGAAATTTGGATATTGTATTGTCAACTTTGTTATACAAACATACAGTCTGACATATTCAACCATTGACATGATTAGCACTTGAGATTGCGAGATATATGGGAACACATCCATTGGTAGGATTGGGTGGGTTATTAATTGGAATGTACTTCGTTGTGTTTAAAACAATTATAAAGAAATAAAGATATTGGATATTTAATAGATTTACTCCAATCCTAGATTACAAATATTCGTTTGTATAGTACAACAGTTAACAATTTGACATTATTGTCAACATCGAAGATAATTTTGATTGTTATAGCAATGAAAATTGTATGAATAACGATTCAGATGGGCAGTTTTAAAAGGACATTGGGGCTTATAAATTAACGAAAACAACTTCTATTTTCTAACCGTTTGGAGACAACTTTTAAACACGAAAATCGCCAAAGAATTCATTCACATAACATCTTTTGACAGTTTGGACATTACACCACATGTGTTTAAATATGAGAAGTTCTTTCAGATTAATAAACTTGGTTTCAGACAATATGAATTGTTACTCATCAGAAGAAGTTAAATGTAGACAACAAAATATCTTTCGAATACTTTTATTATACGTTTTCGTTACAAATAGATAGATTAATACTAACTTAGCAATTCGTCTTAAAGTTATATGGAGTGATTAAATTAGGATCGATTGACAATCGAATGTTATAACGGATTAAATGGATAACTGGCTTAAATAGTTATTTTGAAATTTCTTTAAAACTATATATTGTTATATAATATAATTATTTAGATAAGTTATAATTAGGGGTCGGAAAATATATGACAAAAAATCGGCAAATATATGATTATATATGATTTTGCCAAAATCCAATCATAATTTCGAATTTTCAATAAAATAAAATATATGAATTTCTTCAAATCGGAGTAATTATGGGTGGAAAATTTCCAGAAATTTGGCAAAAATATATGATTTGTACCAAATCACATATTTTCCGACCCCTAGTTATAATAATTAAATATTTATTTAGATTTGCTATTCCTATTTTGTCGTTTATTTCTTTTCTGAAACTTTTCACGTTGCTTAACAGGATGTGACAGCATGTCTTTATCAACACTAGGTAAACTTATATTTAAATCTAGAGATGAAGTGTCAATCGAATCCAAAAACCAAACTTGTTGCAAAATCTTGTTAACTAAAAGTATAGAATTGGTATTCTCTACTGTCTTATTGATTCTCTTCAATTTGTCATATATCCTTTCTTTCTGTAATTCTAATTGTTTCCTTATGTCCTGTACTATTATATTATCTTTTGTGCAGCCGTCTACTTTAGTATTATCTATTTGTTGGTTGTCTAGATTGTCTTCTTGGCTTAGTGGTAGGTGTATAGTTATATTTTCTCCAGTTGTTGACCTGTTAACTTTAGTATAAATGTTGTTTATGTCATCAAAGTTCGTGGTCATTGTGTAATTCTTTGCAGTATGAGCTTCAATCTGGATTTCTTTGTTCTTCTGCGTTGTGATTGTAATGTCAGAATTATCAGATACTTTTAAGAAGGAGCCATCTTCTAGTTTGGGCTGTATTTTGTTTAACATTATTTTTGGATTTTTAAAATTTTGTTTCACATTACTCATAACCAGATTTATCGAATGCACCATGTGTATATGTTTACACATTTCCTTCCTGATGGTGAAAGACGAACAGGAGCACTTGTAATGATCCTTGCAGATCCTACAACACCGACAAAGATGTTCATAGTTAGTACAGTCATAACATTTTCCGGGGCTTATAGAATACTTCTTATAATAGAAAATCGCTTTCTTGTGCTTGAACCGTTTGTCATCTAACTTCTTAGACAGTTTATGCTTGCTTAAAGCAGTAAGTTCTCTATAGCCCAAATACTCTAAGTTGTTAGAGTACCCGCAAAGAACAAAGTGTGAACGTCTTTTATTGTCATAATCTATGAGAGCATTTAAAAGTGAATCAAGCCGGTGATTCGACCTATTGTCAAGGAACTCATACTTCAATACCCTATGAAAACTCTCTGTGAATGTATTGACATTTAATTCAAAAGAAGTTCTGTAGCAAGTCGCCCATCTGTCTATACAATTCCCATAGTTAGAAACGAAGTAATCAAAGAATGAAATGTTAATTTGTTTGATATAGGTTAGGAAAATTAAGTACTGCCGTTTAAATAATTTAATTTCGATTATTTTGTTAAGACCTTTAAAAAGTTTTAATATTTTTTCTTTTGATTCTTTGTCCTTTATTCGGATAATGATATTATTTTTAATGGCTTTTTTAAAGTGCCAATTACAGTAAATCCAACTAATTTCTTTGTTCATAGCCCTCTTCCAAGAGTTGTAATAGGTTTGGGCCATGTCACTCATTATAACATATGGTGTTTTAGGCAGTAGATTATGGCTATTATACATATCCAGGACGTAGGATATCGTCTTTTCGGAATCACTATCAGATATGATTGTGAGGAATGGCAAGAAACGTTGTTTTCTTGTTAATACGGAGAATGTTATCAATTTGTACCCATACAAGTTAGTGGAATGGGTACTGTCGGCCATTATGTAACTTGAGCATTCTTTGAGGGACGTTTCAAGTTGTGATGTTGTTTGATAAGCCAGTATGAAATTGTCTTTGATTGTTGTGTAGCCTATAACGTTGGTTCCTTTTTTCTTGAAAATAAATTTTGAAATTTGGCCATCATCTTTCAAATGCTGTAGTAATAATAAAGTGCTCTTTAAATCATTTTCTGAGTGTCTTTTATTTCGTTTGCATTTAGTCCTTAATGAACGAAGGTAGTTTTTGGAAATGCAGTTAAGTTTATTCATGTTTTTAAAATCTTTAATAATACTATTAGTTTTATATATTTCGTTGATTTTCACGCCATTTGCCAATAAATTCATCATTTGTTTTTTGCATTTTTTAGGCAATCTGATCCCATCAAATCTTATCTTATGTTTATGGTCATTGTGTGTAATAATTCTAATTTTATTATTTTTCTTTGTTTGTTGGAATAATATGAAAGATTTACATATTAATGTCCCAGAAGAATCTTTATAATTGCATTGATAATAATCAACGATTTGGTTTTTGTTGTCTTTCGAGCCTGTATTTTTAATAAAATTATACTTTCCATCATTTATTATTGTTTCAAGAAAAGTCCATGCTTTATCGAAATCTTTGAAAACACTGATCTTGTATTTGTGCAGTAGTTTGTGTTTCTTCATTTCATGGTTTATCATTGGGACAGCGTTCTTTGTGTTATGAGTGCACCAAGGACATTGAAAATTTGCTTGTTTGTTATGCAATTTTGACTTGTGATTTCTCATTGATTGTACAAAATTTGTAGTTACGTATTTTTTGCATTTATAACTTTTTATAGAGGCAATTACATACCATTTGGAGACCAGAAAACGACTTTTCAGGGTTCATTGACCAACATACCAAAATTGCAAAAATTGCATTTGGGTTGCCCTAGTTATATCAAACATATAGACAAGATATACATTTTAAGAATTTCTTTTTGGACCTAAACACTGATTTGGAATGGAACCAAATCCATTCTAAGGACAATCTCGAGGATGATCAGAATGAATTAAATTATGATGTCAATATCTCTACGTTATATAGCAAATCATCATTGTATTACGATTTGTTTTAAAATGATGATGTTCTTGAAATGATAGCAAATTATACAAATGAATACATTGGAGAAAAGAAAGAACAATTAGAAGTTAGTCCAAGGTTGAATTCCAACAATATTTCCCCAACTAATATTGAAGAATTAAAAACCTTTTTGAAATAATGCTTTATATATGTGTTGTGAAATTAAGAAGATGGGAAGATTGCTGGTCGTTGGGTATTATGTTTGGGAATTTAAAAGTTCGTGAGTTTATGGCTAGCGATAGATTTATGATATTGATGAGAAATATGCATTTTTGTAAAGATGGGCCCGGGAATAATGGACAGAATAAAATAGGTGGCTTGTTAATCAAACTCAATACCCTTTTAAAAGAATTATGCCGTTATGACAAAGAATATAGTTATCGACGAGTCATTAATTTCTTTTAAAGGTGGGATACATTTCAAACAATATATTCCATCCAAAGCTTCGAAGTATGGAATCAAGTTGTTTTGTCTTTCTTGCAGCAATAGATATATATTAAGCAATAAGCTGTATAAGGGAAAGGAAGAAGCAAGACCAGATAAAAAACTATTTAGTGAAAATATAGCCGAGAGTATGCTTGATGGGTACTATAACAAAGGGTTTAAATTATATATCGACAATTACTTTACTTCTATAAAACTTGCAGAGAATTTATTAAAAAAGGGAATTCATGTAATTGGAACAATTAGGAGCCACAGAGTTGGTATACCCGATTATTTAAAGAAATTGGAGCTTAGAAGGGAGAATACGTAGGAATTGAAAACATGGATGGCGTATGTGTTCATAAATGGAAAACAACCCGCGATGCATATTTTATATCAACAAACATACTATGAAGAGTTTAAAAAAATGATTTACAAGCATGAAATGTACGAAATACTTGACTGTATCAATGATTATAGCAAGGAGATTTTATTTTCCACGACAAAAATTGAAAATTTTTGGGGTGGAAAATAAACGACCCCGACGTATGTTGGTTTTTAATTAATTTAAAACAAAACGTTGGGGTTGGATTTTTATCTACTGCTTTCGTTCGACAAGTTTTCTTTTTAAATTGTACTTTTTCTATTTTCAAAATTTAAATTCCAAAATAGAGGAAAATCCCCAATTATAAGTGGGTATTTTGGCACCAACCACTAAATATAAATTTGGATCCACTGTTTTGTTTAATATTCCCTGGGAAACAATATAAGTCATTTTGGACTAAAAATAAGCAATAAAAAATTTCAGTTATTGGAGTGGAAAATAACCCGTCCTTATAACAAATATAAAGGCGGGGTTGATATTGGAGATCAAATGAATCCTTCTTCGGGTCATTGTAGGAAAACAATAAAGCGGTATAGAAAAGTCGCCCTTGAATTGATCCTCGTAACAGCAATAATAAATAGTTTTTTTGTATAAAACTGTCAATGGAAAATCTAAGTTAACATTAAATGTATACCGGAAATTAATTGCAAAGGACCTTTTTGAAAGAAAATCTTACCAGAAACTCGTACAACGAACATTTGTTAGTGGTTCATACTAACCTCATTTCTCCGAAATATTGCCATATATGTTATGAAAATAATAAAAGTCATTTTTCAAGCAGATATGCAAAAAATCATATAAAAGAACAAATTATTACTGCAATAAATGTAGGGTTTCCCATGGCCGGTTCCGGATAATTGCAACAATATGTTAATTTAAGTTATCTTATTCTACAAAACTTTTGAAAATCGTTCTATGTGTTTATTTCGACGAGATAAATATTTTAGAATAAATTACAACATATTATTTTCCATATTTTATATATATTTTGCCATTATACATTATTTTTTAAAAACAATTTTCCAACTATCCGGGTATTGGGTAATTGAAATTTAAGCCGAGTGAAACCATCTTTTATATTTAAATTCCATGAAACAAAAATTCAGGAGAAATTGAGTTTGTTATTTATTTTGGAGTTCACAGTCTATCTTAATCCGACTTTTTTGTTCAGTTTTGAAAATACCCGGAACCAGCTCAGGGAAACCCTATTCGTATTTATGATTCTCTTCTTTGGTATATGGATCCCTCAGGTAGAGTTTACAATTAACTGTCTCGGTCGCATATTTGTGTTCATAGATTTGTAGTTTGGATTCTTTAATTGGATTGAAAATGATATTGCCACAAAATTTTGAAATTTTCGACAAAAAACTAACTCTCTCACAAATTTCCTAAAATTTTCATAAAAAATATTTTTTTCGAAAAAAAATTCTGAAAAGTTTTCGCGAGCATTCCGTAGAAATTTTTTACGAAAAATATTTTTGTGGAAATTTTCAAAAGTTTGTGGGAGAATTAGTTTTTGTGACCATTTTAAATCCATCCCTTTAATTGTTCAAATTAATTAATGTTTAAAATTATATAGATTTTCTATTAAAATTTTGAATTTATTTAAATGAAACATATTGATATTTTTAGAGTTTAAAGATCAATTCTGACATTATATTAACAATTTTTGGCCGCTATAGATTTCATCTCTAAGTCCTCGATTAATATTTCTATTGTATTATACTCATTATGATGGGAAAGAAAATTAGAAACCCCAATGTAGTTTGGAAACCATACACTGTTATCATATTTAATTATAAAACATATTATATAAATATTATATACAGTTAATTTGAACTATTTTAAAATACTTATGGCGATCTAATTTATAATCACTTGGGCTCCCCAAAAACAATATTTCAAATTTGCATATGATTATTATTACTAGGGTTCAGAAAATATGTGACAAAAAACGATCAAATATGTGGAAATGTGATTTTTGAGATTATAAGGGAAATTCTAGAATTTAAGGATATTCAGATATGGGATACATAAAAAAATTTCCCGAATTTATAAATGAGTTTGTGTCAAATTTCACCCAAAATAGGTGACCACAAATTTTGTCACATGCATTCCGAGCCCTAGTTATCACAAACAAATTCTCGACAATAACTTTTTAAGATGTGTTTCATTATATAGCAATGATCACAAAAAATAATTTCCCCAACATAATTCAATTATGTTTACAAAATACTCCCTTGTTATTGTGTTTTTACTAAACATATAAACTGATACCTAATCATCAGTATCATTTATAACAAGAGTAGTTGTATTCAGCTTTTATGCCTTATTAAAAATGTGGTACAGATATGTACCACCTCGGTGACAATTTTAAACCTATAATTAATTATTATTAATTAAGGCACTATCGCCTGGCCACTTCGGCCCTTCCTTGCGAAACCAATGGATTCCGTTCCAACTTGGTGGTTCACTTTGTTTATCCCAATCCTCATCCTGGTTTCCCCAGGGCGATTTTCAGACCCTATGATAACCCAGTCAAAACCACTTATTTAGCTTACTACTCCCCATTGGGGGTTCAGCGTATATGTGGGTGACCAGGTTACTGGGGTAACACCAGGCCGCTGTGGTATCTAACGATACCATTCCGTTTCTTCGGCCATGGCGATATAAATCGGAGACCTTGTTTTGGTCTATGCGTTGAGCCCGCAGGGTACGCAAAGTTTCACCACCTTCTCGTTGAGAACTGGTATTCATGGTTCACCTTCCCTTTGGGTGGTTTACCGGGCCAGTGGCCAGGGAATCATGAATTGATTCCGGACCCGTCTTCTTATTGTGGACCTTGTGGCCCCGCGTTAAAGCGTTAATGACGGGACAGACCAACATGGTTCCCCATCTGGCTTTATTATCTCCCTAATAGGGGACCAAACAGGGGTTGGGTTATAGGCCGTTTCGAAGGCCGGGAGGAATGTGGTGCCCTTGTCGCGCTAGTTGTTGCGACCTCGGACTCTTCACCTCCATCCTGGGCTCGTGTTGCACTCTGCAGCGATACCCAGGGAAAATTTTAAAATTTTAAAATTTTGACTTATTGCAGCAATCTATAAATATACTTCATACATGAATTTGTTTGATCTCTAAATTTTGTTTAAATGTCGAATAATTTGGTTGGTTTTTCAAAAGTTGCATTTTTTTCAAAATTTTCGTTGTAGGTTAATGTGCGGGGTATTACGTGGGGCTCTGCCCCACGTAATGCCCTTTATATTAATGTACGTTTAGTGTATAGTACTTATATAGTGTATTTATATACATGGTTACTTACTGTACTCGAGCCCATAATTTTTTAAAAGAATATAGGAGGTTTCAAATGTTTTTAAAATTGTTTCCAGGTCCGCTCGAGTCTATTTTGATAAAATATCAAATTTTTTCGAGGGGTCGCAAGGTACTCTCCTTCGAACAAAATACAATTTGTAAAAACTCGAAAGTTATCTAGGGATGTCAAACAAGCGTTATTGTTACA